>CP142457.1:30387500-30592500 GCA_038049695.1 Cinnamomum chago
ACAAAAGATCACAATTCTTGTCTTTCATTATTAATAAGATTTGTACATCGCCTGTTACGGCAAAATTGCCTTTCACGGCAAAACACTGCCTTTCACGGCAAACACATCACCTTTTACGGTAAAAAACCGCCTTTCACTGCAAACAAAACATTGCCTCTTACGGCATTCAAAAAAAAAATGTTGTCTCTTTTCTTAAAGATATGTGCAATGGAAAATTAGGAAATAAGATTGATTTCCTTTTTACTTGTGAAGGTGGATCTCCGGATAACCATTTCTAAATTCCAAGTAGAATAGAAAATCCGGCATACCCGTACAAAAATGTTGATGCCCTCGTTTCTCTTTTTACCTCCTTCGGCCTTTCGGTAGCCCCGGGGACGGAAAAAAGGTGAAAAGGAAGAAACGGATCCATCAGACGCATGCTTCTTAGATTTTTCCGTTTTGATGGGGAACTCCATTTTTATTAATATCCTAATTTATGGTGAATTATGGTCGACCTGGGAGTCAACATCCTGAGAGCCCTGTGCCAGGTCGACCGAGGACACTGTGTACAGTGATTTTACAGTTTTCACATTCTGACGTTGTGATCGTTTGTGGCCCCATTGACCATCCAAATAGACTTCTATTGATGTGCTAAGCCCGAGTCAATGGTGTGGCTCAACCTTGACTCGTGGGGACCACCAAGTAAGGTCTTGGTTGTATAATCTACGATGATTCGATCTTTAAATGTTGTCAATGATGCTCGTAACTTCAGGAGCACCAAACACAGTATCCATTGGCATCTGAGACTCCATTTAGAGATCAAATTACCTAAGATGAACCCGGACCCGAACGTGGCCATTACCTAGGTTGGATTATTGATATTTCCCTATTGATTCTTATACTTGAAGTTCATACTTCACTTATCTTATTACTATCACTCGTATGTCCTTACTATAGCTTATAACTGTTAATTAAATGGAAATGAATGACCTGAACCTAGGACTTCTTAGAGGTGACCCGATGGTGCGATTGGGAGAACATTGACCCGTGTCTATGGCTAGGCGGGCCTTTTTATGGCCTAAGTATGAATATGAGTACCCTTAGATTGGAGAGGTGGTTTATATTGGAATTATAACTCATTTTGGAAGAGAGTGAGCTGTTTATCAGTGGAAATGGACTTATTACCTCGTTTGGACTGTTTTAGATCAGGCCATGTACCTGATGGGCCTTAGTATGGATCCAATGAGTGGACTTGGACTTGGATTGAGATCCATGGACTGAATTGACATTTGAACCTCTTAGAAGACCTCATTAGGACCTTGTTCACACAAGGCAAAGCCTAGACAGACACGGACCTTTAGAGTTTCCTCGAGTCAGCGTAGACATTCACTTAGGTTCCGTTTGGCAAATCTTATATCAGCCTCTTATTGTCTTAAAACTGTGTGTAACAGTTTTAAGATTGTTTGGTAAGTGAAGTTGCAAAGTCCATTTGAAGTGGACTTAAGATGATCTGCCTCCATTTCAAGAAGCAAGCAAAATGGCCATAATTCAATCAGTGGCTGAAGTCTGAAGCGGAAAGACAGTGACTTGTACAGTGACTTGGACGGTGTCATGGGGCAGTCCGGTTTTTGATTTTTTTTTTAATTTATGGGACCCACAATCATGATCCAAGCCGTTAGAAATGTGAAGAAGGCCCAACACGGCCACGTGTCCAAATTTCAGCCGTTGATCTTTCTCGAATCTCGAGATATTTGCAAAAAAACGTGAGCCATTTGATGTAATATTCCGGACATTGTGGGCCCCACATTCAAGATCTGATCCGTTGGTTCTCTTTGGAGGGCCAAAAACGGCTATGGGCCCAAAATTGAGCCTCTAATTCAAAGTGGATCTTGAGATATTTACAAAAACATTTTTGACCATTGATGTCCCATGCCTTAGTGATTGAGTCTTGAAGTTGTACACAGCAGTGTGGTATTTTTATTTTTTTTTAAATCCAGGCATCATAAATTATGATCCAAATCATTGGATATATTCAAAAGATCATTCACGACCAAGGGTCCAAATTTTATCCATTGGATCATCATAGATTTTGAGATATTTACAAAAAACGACAGACATTTATATATACTTTTTTTTAAATCATGGCCCCTAAATGCAAGATCCAAACCAAAATGAAGATCCAAACCACCTATAGTAATTAAAATGTGGAACACGTGTTTGAGATAAAATTCCAACCGTTGGATGATCACAGATCTTGATATATTTGCAAAATACCCAGACCATTAGATCTATTTTTACATGTGTCTTACCAAACAGTCTATTTTTAAAATATCTATATCTTACCAAACAGTCTATTTGTAAAACATCAATTTTAAACCGCTCCATTTGAAATAGATCTATATCATACAGATCTGTTTCGTAAAGATAAGATTTGCCAAACAAGCCCTTAGTTGATTTAAGCTCAACCTTTGGACTGATCATCACTGGTAGGAGCTATTTATAAGTATTGAGTGAGCTATCATGATGAGATGTATTTTTTAGACGGACGGTGTGATGCCGAGTCCAGTCTCCCCGAGTGATGAGTGTGGTGAGACTGATGAGTGTGATTTGCGGGACTAGTTATTCCCCAGCACTAGTGAGATTCCCCGCCGCGACTGTGTTCAGTATGGGAGGGCCGCGGCATAATATCCCGTGGTATCCAGCTCGTGTGAATGTGCCATATTGTATTAGACTAGATATTATATTTGTCTTGATCCTATATGCTTATCTTGCTCAACTGCCTTGATTATGTGTCTTGATATTCTCTTTAACTGCGCAACTGTCTTTACTCTTTTTGATACATATATCCTATGCTACTTGTATACTGTGACTTGCCAGATCATTAGATCTGACCCATTCTTGGTGCTTAGGTTTCGACCCCGATCCAGAGGATGGCGCGCTCGCGCTAGTCGAGGCACCCGTAGTAGGAGACTACGGGTGGGGTCCAGCTAACCATGAGGTCGGGCTGGAAGATGGAGAGCATGTACATGGGGTGTGAGAGTTCATTTTCTTTTGGGTTTCGAGTGATTTTATTTGTAGTGAGTAGGGTAATTGTTAAAAATGTAATAATTCTTTTCTACTTTGATACTTTAGATTGGATTTCAGCCCTGCTGTATTTGCACTACAAAAAAAATGTCTTAATGAGTCACTTTTAAAGTGTCTTAAAATGTGGTTTTTGTCGCTTTTTTTATTACTATGCAAGCGTCTTATCTGCCAGCGTCACTAAAAGTTCGTAAAAGCGTCTCAAGAAATACATTTGTTGTGTCAGTTTCTATTATCAAAGTGACACAAAAAAATTGTTACTTGTGTCACTTTAAATCCAAAAGTGATACTGAAATAACTTAAAAGCGTCACAAGAAAGATAATCAATATGTTGTTTTCGGACCAAAAGTGACACAAGTAGTCATCAGTTGTGACAGTTTCCATAGAAGCGAGATACCATCCATTTTTTTTTTAAATAAAAATGCAATATATACATTACTAATAACACAGTATGGATACACTTTCAAATCACTAAACCCGCCTTACAAAAGATGCAAAAAAATATAAATAGCAACATTCAATAAGAACCATTTCATTAATTGAAAATTAATCACCATTCACATTAAGGAACGTACTTGCTCGTCCACACACTAAATCAAACAAACTATTCAAAACATAGCCAATTTGAATCCATCCATAATCCAAACTATTTATATTAACCTTGTTTCCGCAACGGTTTCTCAGTCCACCTATGATGACCATCCTCAAAAAAAAAAAAAAAAAGAGTCGTGGTTCTGTGTGTCAGGAATACTTCTGCAAGAAGGAAAAAACGGAGAAAATGGCTCCAAGATATGGATCTGTACTCAAAAGAACTGGATCTGTACAAATACTGCCTCTGTACATTGCATGGCCCAAATTGATAAAAAAGGATGAAGGGCAACATGAAGTTGATGCAGCAATTCAACACTTATTAGCTTCCAATTCAAATGCTTTGATGTTTGCTTCCCTCCTCATTAACCTCCTGCATCAGAAGTGGGAAATATATATTAACATTATAAAAAGATTGAGAGATTGAGAGATTAATGCAATGAAAAAGTTTCTATTATTCTATCTTGGATTTACAATGATGGCATAAACTCATAGATCTATGTGTACAAAATAAACAAAAGGAGAAAACACAGCACAACCTTCTTATTTCTGAACATTGATTTTGCTATAAATATCATAAATATCATGACTTAGCTCATACAGGAAATCCCGATTGCTTCCTCCACCTTACTTTGACATGATCATAACCCATTAACTACTAATGGTGATGGTTATAGGACTACTACTTGCAATGAAAAAATAAAACTCCAATTAGTAAAGGTTTAATTCTTTTTTAAAAAAAAAAAAAAAGGAAAAGAAGAACAAAAATAAGTCATTGCTTTCAAAAGGCCCTGTCTATCTGCAATTTGCACCCATTACCTTCCTTAGTTCATACCAACGACAACTTTAAATTCAGTCTATTATCTCCATGTGATTACATCACAACATAATGCAACTTACAAAAATAGTAGACTAAATAAGCTCACCACAGAATGCACCTTATAGTATAAACTAAATAACTTCATTTCATTACCGTAGTCCAACTTTTCTTGACATGTTATGTGGCTTCTTTAACAAATTCAGTAAATATGTGTCTTGCAAATGATTTTAAAATTTGACCTCAAAGTCAACATATTAAACAAAAATCAAATGATGCTAGCTGCCTCACCTGAGTTGAATAGATGAGCTTTTTTTTTTTTTTTTTTAATTTGATTGGTCCCACAATTGCATAAGATTCTTGACTTCAGTGATTTGAAAGTAGTAATAGATTGAATACAGCTTAACTGAAAAAACTCTTTCATATCAACCAACAAGAAAGAACTTTTATCCAAACAAACACAAACAATTACTTAAAAAAGTCTCAAACAGCAAAATAACCAAAACAATGATAGAATCAAAATAGAATAATTAAAGAAACTTTTTCATTACTTTCACATGAGAAATCCACCAGCAGCTGAATGTTAACATGTGTTCATCAATCACACTTTTATTGAAATAAAGAGAGCCATGGCTATCATATAATACAAACTTTCAAAAAACAATACAAATCGTAAACAAACATTACAGGAAGAGAAGCCATAAGAGATTAATTGGCCATCAAAATATAGTAGCACACACTATATAAGAATCAAATCATAAAAAAAGAAGTGAAACAAATGTGTCATGTGATTTGTGAGAAGAAAAGGGGCTTTGAAAGAAGGGGGAAGCGGGGTTGATTTAGATATTTGTGAGGGTCGCTTGCCCTGAGATAGATACAAAGAGAGGGAGATGAGAAGGGAGAGAACGGGAGGGATCTAAGAGGGTGTGAGAGTAAAAGTGGGTTAGGCAGATTACATTGGTGGTCATAATGGGATATTGGGGGATGGAGAGAAATGTCATCTGGATGTGTGGGTCGTCGGACCTGAGGAGGAGAGACACAGAGAGTGATAGAGAGAGATGCAGAGAGGTATATGGATGCAAAGAGAAGAGAGAGATGAGGGATGGAATCGTACCAGGATCTTTTGGAGATAGATTCGCAGGTTGGAGGCGTAAGAGAAGATGATGAAGATGGAATCGTCCAAGTATGATTGCTACCACCATTGCATGAGCAGCCTCTGATCATGAAGCCAAAAAAAAAAAACCAATATGCTCAGTGTTCAAGTAAAACCTCCAAAGAAAGCAGATAATCATTCTGATAAAATCCAGCTAAATCAAACTATTGGTTCACATAATTATGATGTAGGTTAACTATACGTATCACTTAATATACAGATGGTTTAGAACTCAATCAAGTACAAAGCTGAGTCAACTTAATCAAATTAAAGTCAAGGAGACCACTCAGCTTTTATTTCCAGAACTGTCATGGAAAACTTGATTTAATGGACAAGGAAAAACCCACTTACCTATTTGTAATCTAGTACTCATGCAAACAAAACTTGCACCAGTTAGAGAAAAACTATGAATGATATGGTTAGCACAGTGTGGAACAGTTGGTTTCTCTTTACTATCCTGTTTTGTTTAAAAATACTTCCAGTTAGAAAATACATTGAACACCATCAACAACATATTTTAGCCATCTCAAAAACGTTATAGGCCATAGAAGCACAAACTCAAGAATTTCAACCCAATTTGCAAAGGTTATATAAATAAAGCCCTGTTTTTTCACCTGCAGGGGTCCAGTCCTGCACAAGCGTTATGCAGGATTTTCAATTCCCACAATCAACAGACGGTGAATCCTGCACGACTGCCATGCAGGGCTCCTGGAGATGGCTAAAATATGTTGTTGATGGTGTTTATAGTCATCACCTCCTTCTGTTTATAGACTCTCAAAACAATTAATTATCACCAAACTACACCTCCCAAAGACACAATTTTCAAAACAGAGTATAGCTACGAAAATGGGCACTGTTCAGCTCAAAATCTGAATTAAATTGTGAGGTTTCAATTTCCAAGCCATATACCATTGGAAAGGTCTTCGAGTCTACTTTCCAACGCATCGAACGGTGCATGATTTGGAGCTTCCAAAGTTGAATTATGACCAGAATACCAGAAGGTGTTTGTGCAGGATTTTCCTGTACGGGAATACATGTTGCATTTACTCTTTGGCACTGCATCATTACTCGATCATGTTAATGAGTACTTACAATATAAGCAAAGAAAATGACATAGATCCTTGATATATGCTAGTATGAAGAACAATGATGTTAAAAAAAACATCCATCACTGAGAGTAATAGATTATTGTACAAACAGTTCTATTGGAAGACTTAGGGCGTATTTGTTGGAATTTAGAGAATCCCTCGTCAGCAGGTTTCCCAAATTCTCTAGTACATCAAAACATTCAGAATACTGGAATTGGAGAATTTAAAAGGCCACAAGCTTGCTAATAATCTACAGAGTTTCTGTTTCCAATACAAATTCAGTTTTGAACTTGGGTTAATCATTCCACATCCATCCAAATTCCTACCTTCTTCAGCTAGATAAGAATCTGATTGCCCAGAAGACTCGACTCCTTTTGTGACTAAAAGTTCACTTCAATATGACATCAAACATATTTTGAAGCAAATTTCCTTGAGCAGAAATTGAACTTTAAAAAAAATCACAAATCTGACAAATGTAGCAGTAAAGGATATTGTTGTTGTCATATCAGAACCAGTGGTTGTGTTTGCTTGCTTCTTAAAGAAACCATAATAATCTTTTCATGAATAACAAAGGAAAATAATAATCTCCACATGAATAACACAAAGGAAAAGGGGGGAAGAAAAGTGAAGAAGTTTGTTTTCATACCCAAGAACAAGACAACCCCCATACGAACAGTCTTAGAAACCAAGCCCATAAGACCAACACTGCCTCCTCCATAAATGAGATCAATTTTCCTTCTCACCTGCGAAATAAAACAAGTAATACAAAACACACACACACACACACACACAAAAAGATTCAGAGCCTTGACATAAATTTGCACCAAGAAGAACACCATTTCTGTTTCTGAATTGCTACCACAAAAGACAATATTCTATTCAGGTTCTAACCTATCATCTACATGCATATTGACAAAAAGAAGAACAAGAACAAGAAGTACAAGAAGAAAAAGAAGAAGAATCAGAATCTTGGTGAACCATCCATGGTGAAAGCAATAAGGGGCTTCTCATCCGTGGTGATTCAACTTCCTAGAGATTCATAATAATCTACAGAGAAACTAGTGTGCTTATAATATATCAAAATTCGTAAAGATTACATATGCATGACTAATGCAAACAAATATTTATTATTTAGACAAAAAGGAAAATACTCAAAATTCATATAGAAATGAGTCATGAAAAATTGCCAGGATGGAACTCCAGTCAAAGGAAGGGCAGCAGCATGGTTTGGAGGCGTCCTCCCTGCAACTGCCGGGTGAATTCTGCTGCTCGCTTGTTGGCAATGGATTCTGCAGCCCGTCGTGAGGTGCAGTAAGTGACTCTGGTGCTCCCATCCAAATCACGACCTGTCCATCCAAAATACCCATGTCAATTGGAGCTTAACTCAAGGCTTACAGAGTACCCAGTTTCCATTCCTTCCAAGTAATCTATAATTGCTACAATTAATTTGGCCCAGTAGTACCTTGTCCAGATTGTTCGTGTTTGAATCCTGCACTAGATGCCACTGACCACAAATCATATGGACTGGCCCAGTAGTACAACATCCATTTTGAACTCATGGAAATAGAGCACAATCCCATCCCATCAGTAAAAATTCTCTGCATACGAGGAAAAAAACCTCTGCATTAAAAAATAATATCTCCTACACTAATAAAAGATTAAGGAATAAATAATAACAAATACACTGGCAGAGAGTACTGAAGGAAACTCACGCCCAATGGTGCCAATGTCTTCTGCTGCTGACTGTAGAGCTAAACAAAATCCAACCAACTCTCCCTGCATCATTCAAGGGGATCATTACTCATTAATGTTCTCTCTCATCATACACCCAAATCACATGCTCCTTTTAGACACATGAATTCAGCTTTTGAAACCTAGATGGAGAGTTTCCACCAAGGAACAAGTATGACAAGCAATCATACTACCATTATGAACATTGTAAATTCACCTGGCCTTGTAACAATATTCCCAAGGATCTCCATCGGGGATGAAACTTGAAGCATTCATTTGTTTGTCAAAGTATATTCAGACTTAAGACAAATAATAGAATTTCCTTCATTCAGACTAACAATTGGTCTTAGAGAGTAGGTTCATCTTGCAATTGCTCTAGTTTCCAACACAATGAGCTTAGTTAATTGTGCTTTTTAGATTAACAGGGTTCCAAGTTAATGAAACAATAAAAAATATATTGTGCTGTAGCTCTCCTTATGAAGGTTTTTTTTCTTTTTTTGTAAGAAACATACTTCATCAAAATGGAGGAATCAGAAGACCCACCCAGCCCAATTAGATATCTTCCTTCCCAACAAAAATCCTTCCTATGATGGTTAAGAATGAGGTTGTCCTGTTCAGGCCAACTACCTGTATCAGTGGTGAATGGAGGGATTAAGAATGATACTTTGTTGATTACTTATGGCCATTGGTGCCACCAATGGATTGAATTGGGCCAGTGGAGGCATTTATGTAAAAAGCCTTTTTAAAAATGATAGTCCGCCTTCTTTAAGAAAACAAATCTGAAAACAGAATTTCAGAACCCAGGCAGTTTTTGTGCTATTGCACGTTTTAGGTTATGGGGTCCATCTGGCCCACTTGATGGGAAATCAGCTCCAGCCATCTGATAGGGCACTCCTAGACTACCCTTGGAGTCTAGAGCCTGTGTAGATTGAGTCCCATTAGGCACACGTGCATGTACAGCTATCCAATCCAAGTAAAATAATACCTCTTTTGGGAAACACATTTTTTGGCACTTTTTCTTATAAGTCTGTAGGTAAGGATCTTCCTAATCCCATTAATGATGTGGCAGCCATTATTGCTACTTGACACAAAAAATCCAACCTAAAGAACATCTATGGTAGATGTACCTTCCCATTTCATTTGTTTGAACGACATATGGTATATCTACTTAGATGAGGCAAATCATAGTCTATAAAATTCACTTGACAAGCATTAGAACAAAGAAAAGTTGCTGATATGTTTCTCATTCTCCATGTTACTAACAACATTTAAGAACGTGTTCTATTCGTAATCAAGATTTCTTTTTGCAGATGTAGGAGGCATGTGCAGGATCAGAGTGTTTGTCAGACCAAGTCATAGTAATAGCACATGCCTTATATAAGTGGTGTGCCCTTCTCCATTGATAAACTTGTATCTAAGTGGGCCTCATCATAGAACATTCTCCCATCTTACAAACACTTCATTTTCTAATGTCAATTTTAACTTATATTAAAAAACAACATTAATAAGTGGAAGATTTTACTTTTTAGCCGTCATTTGGCAACACAACCAAAAGAGATGGGGAGAAATCTTAGAATTTACGATTCATCATGTATAAAAAAAAAAGATAAAAAAAAAATAATTAGTGTCATGATAGATCCAAACAATCCAACATTGGTTTAGAAAGATGTAAAAATATATGCTGAGTTTATCATATAGAAATATATGAGTTTATCAAAAAATATATATGTTGAATTGATGATGTTAGATGGCCTTTAAAGATCCTGTTTGTTAGAAATCATAAATAAAATCATCAGATCAGTGGTGAAAGCATAGGTTTCAAATTCTCATTAAGGCACCAGAAAATTGTAAGACTCAATATAGAATTGCTTTGGAAAAGAAATAAATTCGGGAAAATATTCAAATTGTAAATCATATGATAATCATAAAAAAAGATGAGAAATATAGTACTTGAAATGTCTGTGGTTGAAGCAAGAAGGCACCCTATGAGTGTAGCAATAACTACAGTAAATGGTCACCTGTCTTATCTCGTTGGATTGTGCATAACAGGTCCTCTTCACCTAGTTAGGTCGCCGCTTGGTGAAACCAATGCAGAACATTCTCAGACCGTAGTTATCTGTAGTCCTCACGTCTACATGCGCCTCAATCAATGTCTGCCACTTACGAACCAGTGACCTCAGCTTGTCTGTGGTGAAATCCATTCCCTAATTATTGAAAATAGGTCAGTTTTTTTATAGCTAATTTCAGTGTAATTTCATTAGGAACAAACAATAAGAAATCATGGAGATTATAGAATCTTATCGTCACCCAAAAGTTAGTGAGGACATTCCTCCCTTGGACATCTTCTGCTCTCAGTCGGATCTTCCTGTAGGACTAATCCTCATCATTCTGGAGGTCAGCTAAGGAACACTCAAACACTCTGTGCTTAAGGCCCTCAGAAGCAATCTGTAATGGGGGGAACAATTAGAGGTTATGCTTATCGGCCCAAACAAAATCCAAGTAATTTATAGATGAGAATGCATCAAAAAGGGAGAACGAGAAAGTGGACATGTCTTCGCAGCACTATTGCAAACACTAAATGCTTCAGCAAGTTAAAAGTCAAGGAGAATGCAATCAGGTTCAAGACAAGAAAATGCCAACCATGATAGTAAATCAGAAGGCAATGATATGAAAGTTCGATCTATATGTTCGTGCATTAAAAGAATTTGTGGACACATGAGAAATGTATTAGGCGAACAAGGCCAAAAGGACTTATTCCCCTCAGTAGCTACATTGCTTCTTCATAGCCGAATCTTTATAAAGAGGCAAAAATAAAAGGCTTAGAGAAAAACGAGAAAAGACTTCATGACATTAGTTTCATGAAAGTACCCCAATAGATGCTGAGTGTTACACCCTAAATCGCAATGGCCACTGAAAATGCTGCTAACCTAAATATTGGTTGCTCAAAATCGCACATGCTTATATGCATTCTGCATTTTCTAATTGGATATATGCATTCTGCTTTTCCTAATTGGAAGATTACAACCGGACCACCTGAATCCATGAATAACACTATATGACAGTATCTCAACATTACAACTGCTTAAAGAATTTCCACAATTCCACGAAGTAAAACTGAATATCATCAAGAACAAGACATTTCAGTGATGCAAAAAAAAAAAAAAAAAACATTTTAAGTTTGCATTGCTTTAGAACAGCAATCTCGATGGCACCAACATTCATCCATAAATATAAATTCATTCCAAATCATGAATAAATGAAGACATCAATTCAAATTGCCATCACTGTGAAACAAACTCCCAGATCAAATCTGACATTGCAGCCAAGGCAAGTGATAACCAATGGAACCTCATAAGTTGAACCTCAAACGAAAATTATCCCCAACCCAGAGTTTGCGTCAAGAACAAGCTGAAAAGCATCACAATACATCTTAAGTTCCTAACTCTAAACAAAATCATCAGAATTTCAGCAGTAGCGTATGTAAGGAGATGTTTGGTTGTACAAAATATCGAAACTATACTGTCAATTACCAAAACAATGAGAAGCCAACTAGATTCTAAATCAATTGGCATTTCCACAATTCTGAAATGAAAAAAAAAAAGCTCTAAAAAAACCACAAACAAAACAAAGAATGCACCCAAGTTTTCTGACACTTATCCTTCTCAAATGTTACCAATGCCAACTCCAATGAGTCATGCAATTGTCCTCTTGCAATAAAGAAACCCCTCCTAAAAAGGTGAGACTCGTACTGAAAAAAGCTGTGCAAGTCCAAGCCTTAAGCAAATTACTTTCTCTGGCTATCTGAAGGATACAGCAGAATATTTGAAGCAGTTGATTGTTCGAGTTCTATCTATTTTTTAGTTGTTATTTAAAGACTTAGTTTAAACTTCAAATGGAGAGATTTTGTTTTCTTTAAACTTTGATGATTAGCGCCGGGTTACATCAGTAGGAACAGAATGTAACCAAGGTTAGAAGGGACTTCCTATTGGGGGCTTTTTGCTTACTTTGTACCGAGTTTCTAGAAGTTCATGGTAAAGTGTGTTGTATAACAAATGAACATACACAAGGTGAGGAGTGATCAATATAAGTGCTAATAAAGATCAAACCTACACTTTCCTTGAATTTAATTTACTAGGGCAATAGTTGGGTAACCATTTCCAAGCAAAGTGGCTGCAGTTTTGATTGCTGTTTTGCAGATCTTCAACTTAACTACTTCAAGTTAAACGTAGAATTGAACTCATTTTGTAGTCCCAGAAGACCCTAATCCTACCCTAGTCCACACATCCAAGCCCAGCCATTAACTCCTCCATATCCTGTGCATGCAGCCTTTCAAAACTAACAGAACACTTAAACAATTCAGCACTATCATTCTGACAGCTTGTCCAGAACTCATCCCACCTTCACCCCACATCTGTTTCTAAACGGCAGCCATATGAACCCCGTCCCAGCACCCAAACTTCATCCGAAACAGTCTCTACAATAATTTTTAATCATACCTGATCCAATTTCCAACACAGACCCTGATAACCCTGAGACAACCACAAAATCCAGTCGAAAACAGCTTACAGCAACCTGTCAACACTCTACATTATGAAATCATTGCTTCACAAAACCCAAGCCACCAACAAAAGTTCAGCTTGCAGATAAATTACTAAATTAATGTCCCCTTTCATAGATAGAAATATCTTGTAGTGCAACAAGAAAGAAAAGCAAGTTGTCAGAAGATGAACATTTCGTTGCCCTTTTATCATGCCCACACTCTGCACATGCCTACTGTAGGATGTTTTTATAACTTGTAATTTAATACATACTCTTTCCTACTTGGATTTAGACATTGTTGTTGTTATTGTTTCCATCGTTACTAGATTTTATGTGCAACACGTATCAGAAACAGATTTCACACACATCCCTTTTTTCACACCAATCTATTAAATCATTCCATACAATTACAAACAGCAGAAAAGCTGGACAAAAGCATAAAATCCAGATATAAAACGAGAAGATCTGAAAGGTTTAGGAGACAGGAATTGGTACCCTGTGTCCGAGTGACGAGGGTTTTACCAACATTTCGGACATTGAACACCGATGGTGCTTTGATATCATACCAATCCTTCTTAATTAGAAAAAGGATCGACCCTAGATTAGTAATACAAACAATGAAAACAAAGATCAGATCCATAACAACCAACACAACGAGAAGATTCACAACAAAGGGAAAGATATTTAAGGTTTTATCAAACTTACGCCTTCTTCTTTCCTCCCTTTTTCCCCTTGGAGATCCTCTTGTTCTTCCTGAAATGGAAATGAAAGACAACATGAGATCTCAATAGCAGAGACTAGAGAGAAAGAGAAGAAATGAAGAGATGGAGATCGTGAGGGAGATGAGGGAAAAGAGCATAGAGAGTGAGAGAAGAGCAGATCGAGATTGAGATAGAGAGAGTGAGAGAGGAGAGGGGGAATGGTGCATGCGCACCTGTCGATCGCCTCAGACACTCCTCAAGGGGATCGCTCTGATCGTTGGAGTATTTGGGCGCCAAGGAATGAGGTATGGAGAGGACGAAGAGATAGGATATAAGATGGAGGGAACCCAAATTATCACTTGCCCAACTTCATGTGTCGCTTTTCTTTCCTATTTCATGAAAGAAAATAACAATCAAACTTCTTGTGTCACTTTTGTTTAGTGGGGGAAAGTATAGATTTATTTTATGTGTCGCGTTATAGAAAAGTGACCCAAAAAACCTCCTCCTCGTTTACTCCTCCTCTAAAGTGACACATCAGACCATACTGTGTCACTTTATTGTAAAACCGACACAAAAGCTCGTTTCAAAAGCGAGACTAAAAGTCCTTTTTTTGTAGTGTTGCCACAGATTTATGATACCTTATTACTGCTTCCGCTATGTTCACATGTTTCCGCATTATTACCTGTTGATCTTATGATGTTTAAAAAAGTTTTAAATTGGACCTCATTGTGGACCTATGATCTTGGAAGTTCTCGGATTTTCCGGGAAGTAGCGCGCCAACTTCGGTTATTCTGACGACTTTCTCGGTTTCCGGAATTGGGGCGTTATTGGGGCGCTGGGAGTATGACGGAGGAGGAAAAGCGAGTCATCAACATTTTTTGTACCGGTATGCCAGATTTTCTATTCTACTTGGATTTAAAGTGGTGATTCGGAGATTCACCTTCACAAGTAGAAAGAAAATCAATTCTTCTTTCTAACTTTCCATTGCACATATATTTTAAGAAAGATACACAATTTTTTAAATGTCGTACGAGGCGATTTTATTTTGTTTGTCGTGAAAGGCGGTTTGTGCCGTGAAAGGGGATTTTGTGCCGTGAAAGTCGATTTACAAATCTCATCAATAATGAAAGACAAGAAATGTAGTTTTTTGTCTCTTTACAAATTAAGAATACAAAATACAATCGAAAAGTAAGAAAATGGATCTGACTTCTCAGGAGATTGCGGGGACTTGTTCAGATCGATGGTCGCAAGTCATGTATGGACTTTGCCATCGTCCTTTAGATGAGAAAAGCTTGATGCTTTGATTCTTTGGCTTGGCTTAGACCTCAGTTTTTTAGAGGATAAAGACCAAAGGAAGGTCCTATATCCAATGAAAAACTGAGTAAATGGGCTGAAGAGCCGCGTTTAGGCCATGTTGGATAGAAGGAGAGAGGAGACCTTGGGGGGGTGGCCCCCCAAGGGACTTCGATCACCTTGTGGTGTTTCTTTTGCAGTAGAGTAGCAGGGTTTCTTCGAGAATTCTTCGAGATTTTCTTGAATTTTTCTGGACTTTTTCTCGGGCGGTTTGAAGGTTCTTTTTTCATGGAATGACCCCCCTTTTATAGGCTTTCGGTGGCCATAAGGTGGGTTTATGAGCATTGATGGCATTGATGCTCCATGATGAGAGGAGTTACAAGTTTTTATTTCTTGATTTTGTAACTCATTTTTCTTGGCTTGTGATTGGCCGGTGGAGTATGATGGGCATTTAATCACCCTTAATCTCCATGATGAGGGGAGTTTCATGGTTTTAATGACATGATTACTTGAATTTGTAACTCTCATTTGCTTGATTTAGATTGGGCCATCCAAAATAATGGGTTAATGACCGCATTAAGTTGTCATAAAACGGGTCAATTAACGACATTAAGTGGTCGCCAGGGCATTTGAAGAGTCGCGGGCCATACCACGTCTTTTGGAATTCTTGTTTTGATGATTGCCGATGGATCCACATGTTGTTCGATGTCGGATGGCGATGCAACTTCAGGCATTGATTGGTAGCAGTGGGCCGGTGACATCTGTCTTGTCGATTTCTCGATCGGTCGGACAGAAAGTGTACTTTCTTGGTCAGCCGGTTGGCTTATCTTGGAGCGATCAATGATGATTTCATGCTTTTGACGGTGGATCCGAGATGTTGACGAAGATCGGTCGATTTCGAGCATAAAAAATCAGATTTTCAGAAAACCGCAGGGGCTGGAACTCTCGAAACGTTGAAAGGGCGGAAAACGGGCCACCCGGTGACAAATCCGGCGACCCGAATTTCCATGGGCCAAGGTCGCCGGCGACCATGGGGATTTTTCCCCTTCCGATCGCCATTTCTCGGCCGTTTTTCGATCTTTTTTACTCTTTCTTTCTCCTGTATTTTTCTTCACATTTCTCCTCATTTATTGGCTTGACTCTCTTGAAGAAAACCTTATGAGAAGGCGTGCAAATCGGAGCACAAAGTTTCATATTTTTTGGAAAAGCCGAAGACTTTGTAGCCAATTTTCCGTTAAGAGTCGAAACTAGGTCAAACGATGTCGGAATAACCTGAAATTTGAGGTGAAGCCTCCTGAGCAATAGATAGGACCAGCCATCGACTTTTGTTTGAGTTTTAAAGCCGTTTGGGGTCCCATCGTCAGTAGGCTTGATTTTGCCGCGGGGGAGATGTCGCGCTTTGATGTATGGTCAACCGATGTCCGATCAACTTGAAATTTGACAGGGAGCATATTGGAGTCATTTTGAGACGATCCGTTGGCTCCGTTTTGGATGTCATGGTCCTGGGGTGCTCCGTCGCCAGTAGCCTTGATTTTGTTTTAGAGCATCAAAGTCGGGTCAAACGTTGTCGGAATGACCTGAAATTTGACGTGCAACCCTTTGGAAGCATGTTGAAGCCACCCATGTGCTCCGTTTGATGAGTAATAGTCCCGGTGGTTTTCGCCGTCGAGAGACTTGATTTTACTGCTCAAGGGTTGATCGAGGGTCAAACGTTGTCGGTTTGACTTGAAATTTGACATGGAGCCTTTGGAGGTATTTTGAGACCATCCGTAGGCTCTGATCGAAGTTTTGATGTCTTCGATGCCGTTGCCGCCATGAGCGCCTGTTCAGCTGCCGGAGGAGTGAAGTTGGGTCAAATGATGTTGGAATGACCCGAAACTTCATGTGAACTCCTCTTTTGGCTGTCTTGAAGGATCTTGCAGTTTTTGTTTGATTCTGACAAGATCTGATGCTTGAAGTAGCATTGTCTCTTTGTAGTAGGATGCAGCTTCATGTGGCTTCTTGATGTTGAAAAGGCAAAGTGACATTTTTGGTGTCAACAACAGCCAATCTTTTTCAATCAGAAATTTATAAAATCCTAAACCCCACACCATTGCAATCATGGTTGATTTGGTAATAAAGAAAAATACAGGAATCTGATTAAAGAGGTAGAGACTGCAATTGTCTTTATGCAATTACCGCTTTCCCTATTAGGAGCAATTCCTAATTTGAATAGAATGGTCATTTACACATAGGCAAATGCTCTGCAAAAGAGAGAGGGAGGGATGGAGCTCGGTCTTTAAGAAAGATGGGTGGTTTGATCTTATCTGTACGAGTCTTTGAAGTTATTTGCTCAAATGGTTTTGCTTGATGTTTATCCAAATTGCTTTACATGTACTAGCATCATCGCCACATCTGCAAACTTCGCCTTCTTGAATTGTGGGCACCAGGTTCATGGAGTGATAATTCGAATAGGTTTTGGGTGGAACACCCCGTTGGCTAATGCTCTTATAGATATGTATGCAAAGTGCGGAAGCATTGTTGATTCGTGTAGGATTTTTAATGAGATGAAACGAAGAGATTTGGTTTCTTGGACTTCCATGATGACTGGATATGGAAATCAATCCTATCTCAACAGCCTGCATTTCCTTCACTAATCTCATCCCGTTCCCAGTATGGCAATATGAACTTGCTTGGAAACATGTCCAATGTATCATCCCTTTTAAATCAGTCTTTTGGGAATGGTGGGTCGAATTATGGGATTTCTAGTTCAGCAAGCCTTCATGGAGGCATGGACATGGGTGCCCAGTCCGATCCGCTTTCTGGAGTAGGCAATAGCATGGGTTTTACACCTGCTTCTGTGTCATTTGTGCCGTCAAGCACGAGGAATCCAGCTTCTTCGGGTCAAACTTCGGGGCAGCAATTTCCAAATCCTTCCACCAATCAAATGGATTCAGATCAGCAACGGCAATCTGCACAGCTCGAGGCACATACCAAATGTGTTGTAAATTGTAAATAACTGGGCAGAAAATGAATCCTTCTTCTCCGACGAAAATAATTGGGCAGTACTGCAGCCCATCCCAATTAGTACAACCCTCTCACTCATTTCTCTCCAAGCTTATCTCTAGTGCGGGCCCATCTTCATGATAGTTTCCTATAAGAATAAAAAATATAATTAAGCTACAATTAATTTGTAAAAAATTAACAAGTGATATTACATGGGACCCCAAATATGCATGTTAGCGTATAAATGTGCCTAATTTTCTCATGAACCATGCAATGATGCAATAATTTAAATCATTAAACAGCTAATTGGCATGACACTAGGATGATGCATACCATTGATTTCATAAATTTCATGCAAGATTGATGATTTTTACTAAAATTCTAACTTAGATGCTTGCATGCGTGAATTCATGAAATTCTTTGAAATTAATATAAATGGCCCTTATTAAGTGTATAATCCTACGTAAAATGATGCATTAAGATGTAATTTTGGGAACTTATTTGGGGCTAAAAGATGGGCAGTGGGTAATATGAAGACCTTCAATTTCAAAGCCTTCATCATCAAATCAAACGGCTAGTGGATGAGACGAGAGAAGGAGTGAATGCTAAGCTAGAATTGTGGCGGAAAACGTTAGAGACAAAAGGGTTTAGGCGAAGTCGATGCAAGACGGAATATATAGAATGCAAGTTTAGTCAAAGTAGGACACCTGGTAACTTAGAAGTAAGTTTGGGCACACAAAAGATTGTAGAGAAAGAAAACTTTAGGTACCTTGTATCTATGGTGCAACAGGATGGAGAGATTGATACTGATGTAAGTCACAGAATTCAGGCCGAGTGGACCAAATGGAGGAGTGCTTCGGGGGTCTTGTGTGATAAAAAAGTTCCCCTCAAGGTTAAAGGAAAGTATTATAAGGTGGCGGTACGTCCAGCGTTGTTATATGGATCAGAGTGTTGGGCAGTAAAGCATAATCATGTTAAGAAGATGGAAGTTGCGGAGATGAGAATGCTAAGATGGATGTGCGGGATCACAATGAGAGATAGGATTAAGAATGAGGAAATTAGGGGTAAAGTAGGAATAACATCGATTAAAGATAAAATGAGAGAAATTCGACTGAGATGGTTCGGCCATGTTAGAAGGCGCCTAACGGAGATACCTGTTAAAATGTGTGAAAGCATAGAGATTTCCCAGAGTAGGAGAGGGAGAGAGAGACTCAAGAGAAGTTGGAAAGAAACTATTAAAATTGATCTTGCCTATATGGATCTAACGGAGGACATGACCCTAAACAGATTTGATTGACGTCGTCAAATCCATATAGCCGACCTCACCTAGTGGGAAAAGGCTTGACTTGGTTTAGTTTGGTTTGCTTTGATTTGATTTGGTTTAGTTTGGTTTGCTTTGATTTGATTTGGTTTAATTTGGTTTAGCAAAGTTTCAAATGTTTCTTTCAACTGGATTGACAGCCTACCCGCCAAGGCCTTTGCATCGGGTCCACCACTTACACGCTATAACACCCCGGTCAGGTCACGTAGACTCGTAAGGATTCCACCCCGGATCACGTTAGCAAAATCTTCTTACAGAACGCATCTTTCACACCACCTGCAAGTCTTATTCGAAAACCTAGCCCAAAAAAAACCCCATTCCTTCCTAAATTCCCCTCTCTCTCTCTCTCTCTCTCTCTCTCTCTCTCTCTCTCTCTCGATCCATGGCTTCTAATGGAAACTCTCCTGTTAGTTTCTTTTTTCTTCGATTCTTCACTTGTTTGGTTTTGGAGATCTAGTTCGTTCTCTTATCTCTTTAAGAATGAATGAAAGATTTTCTTTTTTTGTTTGTTTGTTTTGGTTATAGAGAACAGGAGAGATGGAGAACAGCTTGGAGAAGATCAAGCGCCAGCTGACGACGGGATCCGGCAGGAATCTCTTGCAGGGGCCACTCCTGAAACGATCCGAAACGGTATGAATTTCATCTCTCTCAATATATCTACTCTGATTCTAGGGCTTTATTATCTTTCCTTTTGTCTGGATGCGATGTCTATTTTATTTTTTTAATTTCTTGGCTGTTGGGAATTTGGTTTTTGTTGTTTGGGTATCTGGTGCATGGATTGTGATTTATGATTGGTTAATTTTGTGATTGGATTGGTTGTGAAGTATGCTTGATTGGATTGTTTTTTAATTGATGGAGATTGCTGAGTGAAAAAGGGCCATTTGGTTAGTTTGCATTGAATTCCTAGGAATTCATAGCAAAGGAGGAGTGAAGGATAGAGGTGGAGATGTAGATGGGATTATCACTTTGTTAGGATTTAATTTACTATGTGATGCAGGCCGTACGGTTAGAGCTATTATGGAGTGCGGAAGCCCAATATGGTGCGGAAGCCCAGTATGCTTGATTGATTGGCGTGATTACCGTCTATCCCTGTCCATCCAAAGCATCATCCCTTACCATCCATCACCATATCCGCTGCCCATCTCCTGAAACCAGCCACTGTCATCTCAAAACTACTGTCGTGACCCCAACCCAATCCAGAAAACCATCGTAGGCCATACAAACCCATCACCAATCCGTACTCCCATACACCCGAGCCCCTTTTCCAAATCCAAAAACATCCCTACGCCCACTACCCCAGAAACCCACTCGGCCACAGCCCCGACCCCCTGCCAAACCCAATCCCCTATCTTGTCACTGAACCAGTCCTAAGCCATAACTAGAACCCTAGCCTCATCTAAAACCCCATCGATTGTAACCTCCCCACTCATCGAAACCCACCAAAGCCAACCGATCTACCAAAACCTGCCTTCCCTCCTATCCCGAACTCCAAACCCTTTGTCCCCTCAACCTCCTTTCAAGCATCCCCATACCCAAAAAAACTGAAAAAGAAGAAGAGAAGTAGCAGAAAGGAGGAGAATGGGGAAGAAAGTGTGTACCTAGCACCCGAGCTTTGGCCACACTGCATCGGCGTCGTCACTGAGAGCATCCCGACACTGCTCGCTGGTGTTCACCTCCACTGATTTCATCCCGCCATGGCTGCCTTTAGTGAGGAAGAGGAGCCAGTGGGGATTTCCTGCGCTTCCTCTGCCTTCGTTGAAAAACAAGCAGTGAAAAGGTTTCAACCATGGTTCAAAATCTCGGTCTCGGTCTCGGTATCGGCCGGGCTGAAAAACTGATATGATATCGGTATCGGTCGCGGATATCGGTCCGTCGCGGTCATCGCGGTATGAATTTTTTTTTTAATCCAAAAAAATTCGCAAAAATATCCAAAAAATCTAGAATATTAGAAAATGTTGGAAAACAATATTTGTTTCCATTAATAACAACAATAAAATAAAATCTCGGTCACCTTAAGTTATGAGTCCTGTCTGTGTCGCAGTTCACTGTCTTTTCCAGTATTTCATATAATGCAAAATTATTGATGCTCATGATCAATTTATTAGTGTCAAATATAAGAAAATAAAGATAACATATCAATCATCATTTAATACTAACTTAATCATAAAAAAAAGTTGTGAAATTCAAGACCCTGAAGATTAGTGAATGAGATAGTGAGTTAGTGACTGAGATAGATAAATCATAAAGCACTTGGGCATCAAAATGTTCATGGTTTACCTGAAATTAGAGGGGACTAGTGGAGAGTACTAGTAGAGACTAGAGAGAGACTGATGAGTATGAGTGTATGACATATTGACAGCCTAAAACCAAGTGGAGTGTCGCCCTGGCTCGATATCATCATCATCATCATTTCTTCGGTATTGGCTAAAAAGATATGATCCATACTGTTGTGCAGCACTAGCACTACCATACCCATAATCATATTCAGATTATTCTTGATAAGATGATGAACTATCTTGATCCCTTGTGGCTGTGGATTGAAATGGCTGGTTGTAATCAAATGACATGAAATAGTCATGAGGGGCATAAATAGGTCGTCGAGAAACTGGTGGGGGAAGCCTCCCTTGCTCAATTAACATCTGTTCGATAGAAATAATCGGTGTTGGTGAATGGGGTACCCAATTAGGGTCATATGAATAACCCTCATGCTGTTCATACATGGCACCTTGTTGGCCAACATAACCCCCATGTTGTCCATACATGGCACCTTGGCCAACATAACTCCCATGATGACCATGAGTAGCGGCGTCGGTGCTACTACTACCCCCTGCCTCAGTCTGTCCAACATGTCTGACATAGCCACGACGAGGATCTGACTCAGTAGCATCAGGAAAATGCTCAACTGTCTCATAAGTGACAGGCTCATCATCTCTATAATGACCCTCATCCCCGAGAGAGTCAGGTGGAATTCCTGCTGATGATGAAGAAGTAGAAATACTTGACTCACTCTCTTCATCCACCTCCTTTCCCCTTGGCTCACTCGTATTAGGTGCACGCCCCTGCTGCATTGTCAAGTTTATTTCTTCTATCCTTTCTGCATCCCTCACTGGCTCAGGCCTATCCCCAGTCAATTCCTCCATCAACTGCTCAAACTCTGGGTCTTGGTCTAACATCGGTTCTTCTTGTTCCTCCAGCCATTGACCTAACACAGTATCCTCTTCTGAAAAGATATAGTCCAAATTAATTGGACAGAAATAATCCCGGTAATCCTCAAACTGTCTTCTCCTTCTATTTCTACTCCGGAGCTTAAGGTTGTAGTGAATGTAGACCAATTTATTTAGCTTTTGCATTGTCAATCTATTTCTTGGTCTTGTGTGGATAAATGAGAATGTGCTCCAGTTTCTTTCACAATTGGAAGACGATGTACTTTGACTAAGGACTTTAATAGCAATCGTCCTTAGTGCAGGAGCACTCTCTCCATAATTCAATCACCATTCAGCTGAAAAAAAAAATAGAAATGATATTAGAGTCAATAAAAAAATAATAAGTCCTTAAATAATATAGAGATGACAGTACAATCAATACCAGGATAAGTCTGTGTCACAGCTCTCCGCCTAGTCGTCGTTCCAAAGCTTCCAGCCCGTACATTGTATATGTCAATCTGAAGACATTAACGTAGAAAAATAAATAGAGAAATTACAATGTTATATACTTTTTTCCTTAATTATCCTACATTCCTACCTGATTAGTAGCCCAAATTGCTTCATCTGTACTCTGCCAATCTTTCAATTACATTTTTTAGTCCCAAACGGATTTCATCAGATATGTGTCCAACCGTAAATTGGGGATTAAAGAAGTATCCTGTAACAGTAAAACCAATGAATTTTAGTCATTGATAAATTAATATAGTGAGGACTAAGGAGAGAATGGAGAGTTGAATACAACAATTCAAGTATTAAATGATATTCTTCACTTATCGGCAATGTGTAAATCATGTTTCAATTGTCGTCCCCATCGATCGTCGATGATCTTCTAAAACTTTTTGTAATATTTACAATCTGCTTGAATAGCCAGCTTTGATCTCTCCATGGCCTCATGTAAGAAGCCCATTGTTGGCTTATCATCGCCATCAACCAATCGAAGAACCTTTATTAGGGGATCAAAAACATTCAAAACACCCTTCACATGAGGCCAAAACTTGTTGGACTCAATTATTTTACGTACTTCAACAGTAATGGGACTTGGCCTCTTTCCCCATTTTGAATTCATGAAATCATTTGATTTTATCAATCGGAGAAGTCCTTCTCTATACTTGTAAACACTTTCGATAGCAATGAAGTGGGTGGCAAATCTAGTGATGCCAGGCCGTAGTAATTCATGGTTGTCTGTATGCGTTTTCATCATGGAAATGAGTCTATATGATTGATAAAAAAAATTGGTGATCTTTATCTTACCAATCACAAACTTCATGACTTTTCCTTTTGCAATATCTTCAAGCATTAAATCCAAGCAATGTGCTACACATGGAGACCAGAAAATCCTTGGCCTTTGTTTCATAAGCATCATTCCTGCAGCCTCCATGTTTGCAGCATTGTCGGTAACAATCTGAACTACACAATCTGCCCCAATTTCTTCAATCACCTCATTCAATAACTTATTAATATATTTTGCATCTTGAATGTAATCAGTTGCATCAACTGATTTGATAAACACCGTGCCCATAGACGAGTAGACTAGAAAATTCAAGAGATGACGATGTGTGATGGTCGTCCACTCATCGCACATTAGTGTGCAACCTCTTTCCTTCCATGCCCATTTGAAAGTTTGCACCCAAGCCTGCAACTCTTCATACTCTTTCTCAACACAGACATGCCCAATCTCATAACGGGTAGGTGCCTTTATACCTGGACCATGTTCTGCAGCTGCATCTAACATGGTGGTGAAATAAGGAGATGATGCCTTGTTGGGAGGAATGCCTACATCCAAAAAAAACTTCCCAGCGGCTCTCACTAGATGTTCCCTTGCTTTACCAAACTTGCCCTTTAATGCTTTCATAATGCTGGGTTGCTTTGATGTTGGTTTTCTATAAGCATATGGGTCAGTTGACCCTACTTGCTGAGGTGCATGTGTAGGAGGTCTTTCAATCTCCTCAATGTCTGGATCTCGACGGGGTTGTTTTTGACTAAATGCCCGACGCAAACTTGCTCCCCCAGGTCCGGATGACCCACCCTGCTCATATAGGCTACCTCTAGAGGCTGCTTCATATTGCATTCTTCTTCTCTCTTCCTCCTCCTGAAGTGACCTAACACTTTCTCTCCTAGCCGTCCTCATTTCCGGGTCTTCATCGTCATCATCATCGGAGGAACCGAATACTTCTTCTCTACATGCATCAAATTCCTCAGTTCTTCTTCTTTGTTGTACAACTTTTTTTTTTTGTTGATGCATTTAGAGCTCCTTCATTTCAGCAGTCACATTTGGTGGCACTTTATGACATTTTATCACCTGTCCTGATACATGCCCCAAATGTTGTTTCAATCGAGTAATCCCGCCATTGAGCACTTTTCCACAATAATTACATTTCACTCTACTTTTGCTTCCAACTGCTTCACCATGGTTCCATGCCGGATCTATTTCGCGCACCATCTTTTTCCTATAAAATAAGAAATTCATATAATAGTAATACACTAATACTCTAACAACAATTATTTTTAGGAAAAGTCAAGATTTAATAAAATCATTATAAAAAAATCCTAAATATATAGATATAGCATAAAAGTATGTAGATCAATCATTTTTACACATCATACAATGATCATGAATCATTAAAACAACATATTTTTGATGAAATCCCCAAAAAATGATATATTATAATTCAAATATTAAAAAATCCGAAAATAAAATAATTAAAATAAAAATCTAAATCATGTTTATGACTATGAGTAGATGTAGATCTATTATCTACACACTATTAATAAGCCTTTGGTATCACAAATATTCTAACAAGTAACAACAATTAATTTTTGGAATTTTTTTTAATAAAATCATTTTCAAAATCCTAAATATATAGATCTAACATGAAAGTATGTAGATCAATCGTTTACACATCATACAATGATCATGAATCATTAAAACAACATATGTATGATGAAATCCCCAAAAATGATATATTATAATTCAAATATTAAAAAATCCGAAATAAAATAATTAAAATAAAAAATCTAAATCATGTTTATGACTATGAGTAGATGTAGATCTATCATCTACACACTATTAATAAGCCTTTGATATCACAAATATCCTAACAAGTAACAACAATTAATCTTTGAAATTTTTTTTTTAATAAAATCATTTTCAAAATCCTAAATATATAGATCTAAATCTAACATGAAAGTATGTAGATCAATCGTTTACACACCATACAATGATCATGAATCATTAAAACAACATATTTATGATGAAATCCCCAAAAAATGATATATTATAATTCAAATATTAAAAAATCCGAAATTAAAAAAAATTGAAAAAAAAGTTCAAAATCATTTGTATGAGTAGATCTAGCATGAAAGTATGTAGATCTAACTTCTAAATGAAGAAAACAACACAAGTGACAAACCTCTATGCTTCATGTATAAAAAAAAAAAAACACATAATAAAATGCTTTAAGTTGATTTTCTCTTACCTTAGATAATATTTTCTTCAAAAAATATAAGTGAAATTTGAAAATATGCAAGAGAGGTGTGATGGAGTGTGGCTGCTACTATGAGTAGTAAGGAGTTGAGAAGAGAGGAGAAGAAGATGAAGATGGGGGAAAAAATAAAAAAATTAGGGTTTTCACCCTTTTTGAGATATCTCGGCCGATATTTTGAAAATATCGGCCGAGATATCGCTACAGCCGAGATGAACCAAATCTCGGCCGATATGGGCCGAGATATTGGCGTTTTTTTCCGATAACCGGTATCGGCCGGTTTTTTGATCCATGGTTTCAACCCCTTTTCTCTTCGTTTGGGCACTTTGATCGAAGCAGAGTGAAACGAGGCCTCACACGTGTCTTGCTAGTTGATTCTTGGGCCTGGTTTTAGGATTCGGGTTAGGCTATTTGACCCATCTACAAACCACCACCCAGCAACAGCTTTGCTGCACACTATCACTAGGTGCAGATCTCGTCACTACCACATCAGAAACAGTTGGTCAAGCCCCTTTGACCATGATCAACAACCAAAATTTCTTTTAGCGATTGTTGGGCCATCTGCTGTTAGATTTCAACTCCATTTTCACCCATGCACACATGGAAAACAGATCTACCCATCACGCCAGTCGGGTTTTTTTTATTGCATAAAAAAATGGTGGTCCATAAGAAGAAGGGAGAAGTGGAATATTCCTCCACAAACACGGAGGATTTGACGGGAACCGTTGATGAGTTATCGGAAAATGTTAATAAACTCTCCGCAACGATGGCTCAAATCCAAGAAACTCTTGCAAGGGCGGAAACCCGATTAGACAATTTAGAAGCTAATCGGCACGAGGATAATCACCAAGATGACGGAGGACATAATCGAAATTGACGAGATCCACAGGCAGTCAATGTTGATCGTGATTTAGGAATTAAACTCGTGATTCCGGAATATGATGGGAAATTAAAGCCAGATGAATTCATGGATTGGTTAGTGTGTGGAAAATATTTTTGTACACAAGCTAATGACGGATTGATGCAGGACAGAATGAAAGCTAATCTAAATGATGCAAGATCAGATCAATAACAATAATAACAGTTATAATGAATCAATTGAAACATGTTTGACACATCATTCCATGCTGAAATCAACTAAGTTAATTGTGAGGAAATCCAATCCTTGTTACAGTCCTGCAATTTGGGCCATCAAAGAATTGAGGAAGGGACCAAGTGGAGAATAAGAACCTCCACCTTGCCTAGGGATCTACTGAGTCAAGTAAATGATCAAGATCCTTGATGATTTGAATGACAGCCAGGCTCAATTTGGGGTAACAAGTGAATAGTAGTGGGCTGAATACTGTTTTAAATGAAATTCAGGTTTAATTCAATACACCCACAACTTTATAATGTTGAGCTTGAAATTCAGAAGCGAAAACATGAATTAAATATGAATTAATGGACTGTAATGGGTTTGAAACTAGATTTAGTGCTTGCCATTCTAGATCTATTGCTGGTCTGATCAGATCTAAAGGTTTGAGAGATGAACAGTTGTGATTGATTGATGGATAAGGGGCTGGTTGGAGAGCTGAAAAGGTTTAATGGTGTTGATTGGGATTTGAGTTGGATCTAAGATTCCACCATGTGAGTAGATCTAAATCTAGATGAGCAAGAAAGTGTGAGATGGGTACCAAAGAAAAGGAAAAACAGTGGAGGTAAATACCTTGAGGATGAAGATCGTGTGATATCTTGGCTTCCCACCAAACTCCCGTTTGCAGGCGAGAAGAAGATCCTATAAGAGAAATCTCAAGAAGGCCTTTGGAAGAAAAATATTATTCATTCTTTACTCTTCTCTTTTCCAAGAGATACAACCTTAATAATGGGTAATAAGAGAACCCTAGAAACCAATGGTTTGGATTAAAACATCTAGATCTTGTCTCATAAAATAAAACCAAATAAATAAAATAAAAAAAAACCAACAAGTGGCTGTTGACAAAGTGGAAATGGGCTGCCTTGCGCACGAATCCCTATGCAAGAGATTTTAAGTTGTGGGCCCTTAGTCTTAAGCTCTTTAATTCCCATGGGTCCCTTGCCAATCTTTAAATCTTCATGATGACTCCTCAATTGCTCATCTCCTGTGGACCATCCCAGTGTGGGGTCTTCTGAGGCCTTCAGCACGCTCAGATCAAGACCCAATGGTGTATCTTCGCCCAGAGGCTGATCCAACGGTAGATCTTCATGATTGTGATGCATCAGGCCCATGAAAAGTTGATCCAACCACAAGGAAACCTTATCAACCATTTTCTTCTTACGCCTTTGGTATTTCTTTCCATATCTGAAGTTGATGTCCCCATCACGGATGGTCATAAAGTTACCCTAGTGGTAACTTGATTTCGCAATTATGCTGTGATTTGGTGGGCCAAGTTACAAAAGAAGAGAATGAATCAAAACTTTGACCCCATTGAGACATGGATTGAGACGAAAATCTTGTTGAAGCAAAAGTTTCTTCCTGTCAACTACTTCAATGATCTACATTCAAGTTTTCAAGATTTGAAACAAGGATCCAAGACAGTTGTTCAGTAGTTTGAGGAGTTCATGACAATGCAAGCTCGTTGTGGCTTGAATGAGGATGGTGATGTGTTAGTTGACAGATATTTTCACGGGTTGAGAATTGATATACAACAAATCATCACATTCAAAACTTTTGATAATGTTGATGAGATCATCCAACATGCCATCAAGGCCGAGGATATTGTAAATTATCAAGCTTGGAAAATTAATGCATCTAAATGGGTTGTGCAAAAGAATTCATTAATGCAAGATTCTAAACCTAGTGGATCGTCGGAGAGAGTGTTAACCAAGCTCGAAGGCCATAATAGGATCACATGCGTTAACCAATCTCGAAGGCCATAATAGGATCACATGCTTTCATTGTAAACAACGGGGCATATTACAATGGAATGTCCCAAACGCACACATCATTGATAATGAAAGTGATGTGAAGGATACACCAGATGATCCTAAAGAGAAAGAAGCTAAAACTTAGTGGCGCAATCTGGATTTGCGATCGAGACGATAGATCAATCTCCCGAAGGATTGATCGAATCCAAAATGGATTCCATCCACTAGGGCACAAGCAAAACCATGGAACAATCCATAAAACTCATGTGGAACTCAGAAATCTATTATTTATTGAAATTAAGCATGTCTACTACAATGACGGGATCCTCTATATAAAGTGAAATAAGAAAGCTACCAATTCCAATCAAATAACAAAACAAGAAATAATTACTTAATTAGACTTAACATATAATTAGAATGCCACAGTAGCTTCTCAGCCAAGTGGGCCTATGGGCTGAGCCCAATGGACTGGGTTGGATGGTGGGGTCCATCATGTGGGCCTAGGGCTCTTTTAACTTTCCGTACTACATCACTTAGACCGAGGAATTAGAGATCGTCCACCCCTTTGAAGGTGAATCTCTAATGGTCATCAAAGAGACTACATCAACTACTGAGAAGAAATGGTTGCGAAATAATATTTTTCGCTCAAAGGGTACGGTCAATGGACAAACATGCACAGTAGTGATTGATGGAGGCAGTTGGGAAAAAACGGCATGTGCGACAACACGTACACCATTCATGTATGGTGAAAAGCAAGTCACACTTCATCCTATGAAGCTGACAGCACCAAAGAAAGGGTCAAGTTCTTGTATCACCAAGGAATCGCTTCAAGTACACAATGTCTACAAAAGCAACATCAAGAAAAGAGCAGTTCGAGGTCTAACTCTTTTCCAACCTAGGGGGAATGATGCAGCAGCACCAATAGTTTCCGTGAGATATTCGTGGGCCACATGTGGGACCCATTGACGCCTAAGAGATTTTTTTTTATTTTAATTGTTTTCTAATTTTAGTAAAGAGTTGTAATTTGGATTAGGTTTATAATTTGGGTAGGATTCTTATTTTGTTTCCTAGTTTGATTAGGATTGTTTTCTTAGGCCCTAGGTTTCTTTTATTATATATATGGCATTGTAGAGATCATAATTTCAGATTAAGATAATAGAATTTTCCCTTGTGGGTTTTATTGTTGGATAGTCTTCTATGTGTGATTGTTTCTGCGGAAACCCTAATTGTGCCTGCAGCACTTGCATTCCTAACCCTAGGATTGAAGAAAAAATACTTTGTGGAGGAGTCATTGTAACTTGTAAGTAATATGGGGATATAGTTGGGTTTTCTTGTTGGGTTTGGGCAGTGTGTCAGTCTTGGGGTGATAAATTGGGTGGCTGAATCTTCTCTAAGGCTGAGTTTTGCTAGGTTGTATAGGGTTTTGCATTATCTTAACAAATAAAGGGCCATGCCGAACAAAAGGGCTTTATTTAGTTACTGTTATGAGTGGTTGGGTGGAACATTGGTGTGGGCCTTTTTTTTTTAGTAGGAATTTGTTAGAGTCAACGGAGAGGGAGTATTTGTCGTGTTTGTCCTAGTATATCTTGTAGCTGATGTTTTCATTTGTAGGGACTCCCTTGTCTCGTGGCATTGGAAACCTTGTCCTTTTGGAAAGTTCTCCACCATCTGTATTGGAGTGCGTTGGTTCATTTGTCTGTTTGTTCTTCTAATTGCTCATAAGTATGATGAGGCCTAGCCCCTTTTGAGGTGGATGCTTTCCAGTGGTTGCCATTGTTGTGAAAAGCCTCAATTGTAGACAGCTTGGATGCATTGAAGGAGATTTTATCCTTCTATGATGTGTGTTCCCTTTGCAATCAAGAATATGGAGAAAATGAACCCTCTTTATTGACTTTAGTCTCTACTGGTATCGTGAATGAATCACTTTCTCCTTTTATTTGATGTTAGATGATGCCTTACAAGGGCTAAGGAGTTGATCGTGTGTTGAACATTGGCAACTTTCCGCAGAAGAGGTCCACATGTGTGTCCATCCATTGGTCTATCTGAAAAGAAAGGAATGATAGAATATTCAATGGTAGAGTCAAATCTTCAAAGGAGATTTACTATTCAAAAAAAAAGAAAAGAAAAAATCTTTGGATTACATTATCAAAATAACAGTTGGGAAATTGGCATTATCTAAAATGAATTCTCAAGCTTCAACTTGGGCTATCTTGTTTCTAATTGGTAATTGTGTGCTAGAGTGTATAAGTAAATAATATAAAGAGAACCCTATTTAAATAGGTAGAGGTTACTTTCTTTCCATTTTAATTTTTTATCTTTGATTACTTTTATGAAATAAACATGTTGCACATCTTTAGGCAAGGAGAAACGGTAAGGAATTCCCAATAAAAAGAAACTCTTTAAGCCATCTTCCTTCTTGATCTATTTCCCATTTCCAATTTTTTTTTTTTCCTCTGAAACAAGAGTTAGATACAAGTAAAAAAGAACGCAAAAAGTATTACCATTCTAATGCAATGGCCAGAAGAAGTGTTATAGGTAATTCAAAAGTAGGGAACAATTTTGTCAGTGAGTCCTTTCTGGGCTGTTTTGGGGCTTTACTAATGGAGTTGAGTGGAGTAGAGATTATTTTGAAGAAAGAATAAAATATAAGTGGGTTATGATGGTATTTTGTTTTTAGTTGTTTATTATTGAATATTTGACTTTTTGTATTGATTGTGGAGTTTTTTTGGTCTTTAGTGGAGAAATGAGGTTACTTTTTGACTTCTTTTTTTGAAAAATATAGAGGGAAATTTGAATTAAAGTGCTTTTGATGGGACTTTTTTTTTTTTTTTTTTAGAAATGGGGGCTTTACCTTACTTGACTCTAATAGTAGAGTTGCCAAACAAGCCCTTCAATTGGATTCACCAAGAAAAAACGAGTCCTTTAAATTTGCAGTTGGCCCTTCAGAAGCTTGATATTCATGTTCGAAAGGAAGATTGTAAGCTAATGCCATTTTGTGGATAAAATGAACAAATTGACGATGCAACCTACAAAGGCTTAAGTTATACAGTTATAAGCAATTTCAACAAATCCTGCAATAATTAAAATAATAAATTAGATCAAACTCTAAGTTTTAATAAATAATAAGTATCTATGGATGCTTTCTCAAGGTGAAGATAATTCTCAATTCCTTAAGAAGAAATTGCCAAAAGTCTCTTTTGGACTTGGCTGCATGGAACAACCACCACTTGTCTCCAAAGTTACACGATTTAGTGCCCGCCCGCCCGTGAATTTTATTTTGCCAATCCAATCTATCCTAGGCCAAAATCTTGTGATGGTTGCATTTCTTCATATCATCCCTACTAATTACTATTTCCATCCATGTCCTCTTCGGTGTTAATCCTTTTCCTTGAGGGGCCATCAACATGCACGGAAAATCTTTTCCTCACCGGTTTGGTGGTTGTGATGTAGGCTAGATCCATGATCGGCCTACTAAAGCCCAAAAGAGAATCTTCAGATCATTCCAGCCTATGATTTTTTCCTTTTAGATAAGAATTGGCTAAATTCTAGGGATAGAAATAAGATTTATTTAGTAAGTTTTATATTTGGATTTTATTTGATTTAAAAATGTATTTGCTTTCGAGTGTTGTCGGATTTGTTTCTAAGAATAGATTAGGGTTAGTCTTTATAAAGAGATGTAATTCCTCTTATTTGATGAGTTTGATTGATTAATAAAATTTTCTCCTAGAGGGTTCTCTCTCGGTTATTTTCCTGTGGTGTGAGACCAAGACAGTTTAGATCCCTACGGATCCCTTTCCCTAAGCTTCATCTTGCAGAGTAGTCTGTTGGCTATTCTTCCACTCTCCGCATTGCGTCATGTTGGCCTACGTTGGATATGTCCCAACCATCTTAAACGAGTCTCTATTAATTTATCACCTATTGATGCTACCCCTAAATGCTTCCAAATACACTCATTTTTTATTATATCTTTCCTAGTTTACCGCACATCTACTACACTCATTTGTTGCACGTGTTTTTTCTTGATTGGCCAACATTTGTCTCTATAGGTCAAAGCTTCTCTAATCACTATCTTTGTAAAATTTTCCCTTCAATCTTGTTAGTATGCACCGATGACAAAGCACTCTAAGAGAACCTCTTATTCATCAATAATGTGATTCATCATCAACATCAGAGCCTTGTCCCAACTATTCTGGGGTCGCCTATATAAATTCTGTTTCTTCATTTTGGTCATGTGATCGAGTCTAATTAATAATGCGTAAGATTTTGTTTATCAAATTATTAATCATGTACTCAATCTTATGATCGGACCTAGTGGACATCCCATACATGGGGATGTTCATCTTAAGCGGTGCGGATTTTCAAGAGGGGGGCTCATTGTAAAGTTTCACCTCTTCCACTCACTGATCTGTATTTGCATATAATTGCTGATAATCGAAAAGACAAATACATTGTAACCAGTCACTGTTCAACAACAGGATCCCACAGTTAGAATTGTCTGATTTTCTATGTTATATCTTGCCTCCACTCTAAAGCAGGGCCTATTGTCGAAGATTGATACAATATTTGGCAATGAGGCTTGTGTTCTCGTCTCAATTATGCAAGGGGCTGTTTCTTGTCTCAAACACAAGGGGGTAATCTATTGTTTAACAATAAATGAAAAAAGTCTCCGGCATTAGTCCTTCCACAAAAACCCCAACTGCTCGAAAACTCCCTTGTAATCGAGACTTTTGCCTCATTTCAAAATCTCACTCCAATCAGGCTGGAAAATGCAAAATGAGAGGCTCCCCTTTTCATTGAATCACACAACACTATTGCCTGCTGGGCCCCGTTTACCACTTGCGACCCCATCCACATTAAATTTAACCTAGTATAGATTCGGAAGAATCCACTTGACCAATATTCTCTCTTTGTGCGCACGAATCTCTGGACACACTATCTAATCAGCAATCGTAGAAGTCTTTTCTCATTAATGCCCACTTCACAGTGCTCACTTTTATAATATCAGAAACCTTCTCCATAACCTTTTCTTTTCATTGAAATTTTGGTGATCCTCTTTCCATCCATATAGCTATTACTGAATCCAATCAATGGAAGAGATTAAGAGATGGCAGACTTCACACCCCTTTCAAGGCCCAAAACCAAGGGAAAGATGGTCTCCATCCTTTCTTCACAACTAAAAGTGCCTCCTGCACATAAGCTTTTCACAATATTTCATCCTCTAAATTCTTGATTATAAAAATCATAATATCTTTTGAGCCAAATCCCTAAATGCCATTTCACAATTGAAATGAAACTAAAACCCCTAACCAATCCTATCCGTTTATAAGATCTAATCCTAGCTAAGGCAAAAAGAACCTAAAGACAGTCTGAAACTAAAAGGCCAATTCTATTCCAAATTAGAAGTTTATAAGTAGAAGGTAGATTTCCTCCCCATGGGGAAACATGAATAATGGGGAAACTGAACCCCACTTTTGATCTCACGCAATGTAGACCTCATCTGATCTACAGTAGGCCCTCTGCTTTACTCCTCCATCATGAAGATCATTGTTAAAGATGGAACAGCCTCTCTGCACTCTCCCAAATTTGCTCAGTAAATCTGCTAGTGGCCATTGGAATTTGTGATTAGTTTGATACCTGCTAAATGGCATGAAGAGAACCACCATCTACAATAGGTAACAGGCATCCGTAATTTTAACCTTAGTGAGGACTGAGGACTGAGGAGGGTTGCGTGAGGTAGGTGACAGCCAGCATAAAAACCCACACCCACACCTGCACCCGCACCCACACACCGATGCACACACGCAGACACAGACACACACACATGCACCACACACCCACACCCATGTGCAGCTCCTTTCATACTCTTTTCATCCCATGATCTGCTACCATGCCCAATTTTCCACTCAGCGAACCTTCATACAACATTGGTTTGAATCTAAAAAAAAATCTATTGTTAAAAAACCATGAAAATTTTAGGCTGTTAAATCAGGGGCTTGGGTAATCTGCTTGGGCTGATTTTTGGATGACCCTTATCCAGACAGTGAACTTTCCATCTACCCTCTCTCCCACTGATAGGCATGCTTTAAGTGGGCCCCACAAGATGGACTGCATATGAACAATATGCAGTCTGCTCGGAGGTGAAAGTTTTTCCTATATAGAAAATCTATTTTATCTGGTTGCATTTTTTTTCTTGACCACTTGATTTCCTAACAGCTGAGGAAATGGAATGAGCGGTGGGTGATCTTAGATCCTACGACTGGAAAAATGGAATACAAGTATGGTAACTTACCATTTTTATTTGGGTATCTATTTTTAAAATGATTTTATTACATTTGTTTGCCTGTAATATTCTAAACCATTTACATACTTCAGGACCCGGAGAAATGAGACGGTAATCAAGGGAACCATCATATTTGATTCAAACAGCACCATCACCATATCTCCTGTAAATTTCCAGTAAGAATGATTCTTTCAAACAACTCATCTTCAATAGAAACTCAGCTTAGCATTTAGTAGTGGTTTGGATATGCTGAATGAACTGAAATTCATCTTTTACATCCTGCAGTGGATTACCGAAATACGATGGCTGCTGCTTTTGTATCCGCAAGCCTTAAGATATTAGATTTCTGAACAATATCAAGTAGACTTTATTTGTGATGCTCTTACTTTTGGTGCTTTACGGTTATTATTAGATTAATGACTGCAATCTCAATTGCTTCTTAACCATACTTGATAGATATTGCGACCCCACAGAAAAAGGAGTACTACCTTTGTGCAGAAACTCCGGGTGCTGCAAGAGCTTGGGTATCCACTTTACAGTAAGTTTATGGACCTTAAACCCAGTCTTTCTGCTGGAAGAGCCTATTATATTCAGAAAACAACTGGTTTCTACCAATCTGTGATATTTCATTTGTCATACCCTTTCTCACGATGCTTCTGTTTCATTGTTGAATCTCACCTTTTGTTACTAATATTATTGGTAATAATAACAATGATCATTCTGATGGATCTATCCAGATAGATATCTCTCTTATTGGTTGACACGGACATATAAGTCATGTTATACTGTTGAATGACAAGCCTTCCATTGTTTATTTCTATTTATAGATAATCTGTGTGCTTGGGAGTCCCTGAGAATTGATTAAACCAAGATCTTACCATGACTGCAATTTTAGAGAGACGCAAAAGCACAAGCCTATGGGGTTGCTTCTGTAACTGGATAACCAGCACTGAAAACCGTCTTTATATTGGATGGTTCGGTGTTTTGATGATCCCTACCTTATTGACCGCAACTTCTGTATTTGTTATTGCTGTCATTGCTGCTCCCCCAGTAGCTATTGATGGTATTCGCGAACCTGTTTCTGGGTCTCTACTTTATGGATACTATAATGGTTTCCATGTATCAAGATCAAAACCAAACAAACATTATAGAGAGCCCCCTGTATTTTTTATTCGTAGGGATTGTAATGAGAACTTTGGGTTTGGATGATTTGAATCATGTGATAGCTTCTAGTGATCATACGAGACAAAAATTTTTAAAAAATATTTTAAGCACGGTCTTCATACAATGACAAGATTGTCATTTCTTGGATATATATATATATATATGTATATGTATATGTATATGTATGTGTATATGTGTGTATATGTGCACATATACACACACACACACACACACACATATATATATATATGTGTGTGTGTGTATGTATCTATGTGTGCTCCTTTGACCTCATTTAAACTTCTCAAACAAGTATCATAGTATTTTCCTACTTGCCTGTTTGTCCCTTTATTTTTTTTTTCCCGGCTTCTTGATGTACTATGTGCAATGTGATGTACATCTCAAACATAATGTTTTAGTAATGTTATGATGGTAATTCATTTCACATTTCTGTTCAAAAACCAGTGCAACACAGCTGGTACTAAAGGCTCATAAAGAGGCTGTGAATTCTTTAGGCGGGAATGGCTCCCCAAAATTAGGGACAGTTGCAACTGTAGTTGCTGCTGCCAACTCAACAGCAATGGAATCTGCGAAAGAAATTGAAGCAGCAATGCGTATATCCATGAGAGCAGCTTTGGGGATGTTGACAAATAGGACAACTGAAAGTGGTCAACTTGATGATCTGACCATCATGAAGGTATATATAATTAGCATTTCTTGAAATTTTAATTTGAAGCTTGTTTCATGAGCATTGTTCTCAAAATATTACTACTCATGGTTTGAATTTAAAATAATCAAATATTTTTCCCAATGTCACACGGCATAAGCTAGGCTCCAAGACTTGTTGGAGCTAGAGAATCTAGACACAAGCCTAACTTTTTTTAAGTACTTTTTTTTAGGAAAAATAATCATCACGTAGACCTTATCTCTTCTACTTGGAGTCAGCTGAGGACTCTTCACTATAACAGTAGAAAAAATTACGTAATCTTATATTATGACATATATGTATATATGTATGTGTATATATATATGTATGTATGTATATGTGGGAGATGCTCCTATGAGTGATATCTCTCACCTTAAATGAGAGATAGGGGTGGGGGCCTTCATATTTAAGTTGTTGGCATTGGATATGGATGTGAGGGCCCCCACCCATCTCTCATTTAAGGTGAGAGATATCTCTCATAGGAGCATCTCCCTATATGTTTATTCCTATGCATCTTCTGCTCACGGTAGTATGTGAACTGGGTGTTGTGGGCAGTTCGTGATCATTAGAATATAAGTGAGATCCAACGGCCGTTATTCGGGGTACTTGAGGGGAAGAGAAGAAGAAGGAAAAAAAAAGAAGTAAAAGTAGATCTCTGAGGAAACAAAATCGACTGTTGAATTCTCCCTTAGCTCTATTATTCCCTCTCAATTCTCTCCTTCCTCAACTCTCTTACCTCCTCGCTTAGACAAAGACACGGATGGAGTTCTTCCTTAGTTGTCGCCTCCCTTAGCTCTCTCGCTTAAACGAAGCCACTGATTAGGGTTTGGCTTGGAGAAGAATGTCATGAAGGAGACCTCCTTACGTTGGGGAAGAAGAAGAAGCGATGGAGAAGAAGAGGCAAGAGGGAGAAGTCGGGAGCGGGAGAGAGAAATCTTGTAACCTTTGCATTCTCTTTTTTCCCCCCTTGTCACTTAAGTAGTTCAATCTCTAGCTGTTAGATCTCAGGTGCTATCGAACAAATAGGAAGTGCCCATGAATGTAGTTAGCACACTACCGTGCGCAGTGAATGCATGGGAAACTTTCCATATATAGATGTGCACAATAGGGCTGTGTTTTGTTGAGAGGTAATTTTCGCGGCTTGCATGCAGGGTAAAAAACTAAGCCCCTTGTGCAGTCTACATCAAGGATTAAAAAAGCGGCCGATACATAGCGTATCGGCCATGGCCGCTATGCTAAATATGAAAAAGCGCCGGCTGCTATTTACCCATAGCGGCTGATGTGCACCTCTACATTTTGTATCGGCCGCTACGGGCTATGAAACATTAAAAAAAAAAAAAAACCACCCGGCTTTCCTGATGCAAGACCTACTACTTGATTGATGAAATGCAATGTGAGATCAAAATATTGAATTAATAGCAACCATAATCATCCTTAAAATTGGCACTAAACACATTTCTAACAATAAATTAGCAAGGGTGATTATGTCTTGATCCGAGACCGAGTTATAGCCCTGCAATCGGATCCTTTAGGAAGTAAGTTGATGAAGACATCAAGCAAAGGAACAAGAATAAAATAGCGCACATGGTCTCATTGTGGATGGATCACCCTTTCTTAGGGTTAATCCGTCAAGATCAGGAGAATCCACCGTTGGATCGAAGTTTGGAAGAAAATCTACCATCGGATGTGATGGCCGGCCGGCCGAAGACCTCCCATGGCAATCAAAAGGCCGGCCTCACATTGGGATGTGCCAAGGGGGAAGATATGTTGCCGATTCAAGATGTTCTGATGTTCTATAAGGATTGAGGGGCCCAAGAAGTTTTGGAGCGGTACGATAGCTTTATTTCGCCGGTGGCGAAATCTTCGCAGCCTTGGAGAGTTGATGGGGACATCAAGCAAAGGAACAAGAAAAAAATAGCGCACATGGTCCCATTGTGGATGGATCACCCTTTCTTTTGGGTTAATCCGTCAAGATCAGTTGAATCCACCGTTGCATCAAAGTTTGGAAGATGATCTACCATCATATGTGATGGACGGCTGGCCAAAGACCTCCCATGGCAATCAGAAGAAAGGGTGATCCATCCATAATGGGACTGTGTGCGCTATTTTTTCTTGTTCCTTTGCTTGATGTCCCCATCATTTCCCCTCTCATCAGTTTGATTGGAGGGAGAAGAAAAAAAAAAGAGGAAAAACCAAACCAAGCCTTTTCCCACTAGGTGGGGTCGGCTATATGGATTTGACGATGCCAATCAAATCTGTTTAGGGCCATGTCCTCCGTTAGATCCATGTAGGCAAGGTCATGTTTAATAGTTTCTTTCCAACTTCTCTTGGGTCTCCCTCTCCCTCTCCTACTCTGGGCAATCTCTATTCTTTCACACCTTTTAACAGGTGCCTCCGTTGGGCGCTTTCTAACATGGTCGAACCATCTCAGTCGATTTTCTCTCATTTTATCTTTAATCGGTGCTATTCCTACTTTGCCCCTAATCTCCTCATTCCTAATCCTATCTCTCCTTGTGATCCTGCACATCCATCTTAGCATTCTCATCTCCGCAACTTCCATCTTCTTAACATGATTATGCTTTACTGCCCAACACTCTGATCCATATAACAACGCTGGACGTACCGCCATCTTATAATACTTTCCTTTAACCTTGAGGGGGACTTTCCGATCACACAAGACCCCCGAAGCACTCCTCCATTTGGTCCACCCGGCCTGAATCCTGTGACTTACATCAGTATCAATCTTTCCATCCTGTTGCACCATAGATCCAAGGTATCTAAAGTTTTCTTTCTCTACAATCTTTTGTGTTTCCAAACTTACTTCTAAGTTACCAGGAATAAGAAAAAAAAAAGAGGAAGGAGAAAAAAAAAAAAAAAAGACAGAAGAAGTTTGACTGGATGAAGAAGAAAACATACTTGATCGCACTAGAAACACCAGTAGCACCTGCGGCGGCAGCGAGCAGCACTGCGGCTCACGGTAGCAGTAGGCGGCACCTCCTCTTTTCTTCTGCCTTTTCTTCTTCTTTTCTTCCTTCTTCTTCTTCTTCTTCTTATTTTCCTCTTCCCTCTCCCGCTTCTCGATTTTTGTCGACCTTCGTTTTGGGAAAAGAAATAGGGCACGAAACCCTCTGCCCTAGTTTTATTTCATTAGGGCGGCACTTAATGGCCCTAATGAAAGTTATAAACAGAATTTAAATGTACCCCCTCTTTTAGAGGGCACTCATGGCACCAAAACCAATTTCATTTCGGCACTTGTATTATTTCATTAGGGGGCACTTATGGGCCTATGAAAGTTGTAAACAAAAATTAAATGTACCCCCTCTTTTAAGAGGAAATTTATGTGCTCTATGAAAGTTATAAATAAAAATTAAATGTACCCCTCTTTTAGAGGGCACTTATGGACCCTATGAAAGTTATGAATAAAAATTAAATGGACCCCTCTTTTATTTCATTAGAGGGCAGTTATGGGTCCTTTAAAAGGCATAAATAAAAATTAAATGGACCCCTCTTTTATTTCATTAGGACACTTATGGACCCTTTGAAAGGTATCAACCCTCTAAGAAAAAATAAAAGCTGAAGCCATAGTTGTCAAATCGTGAATCGTTTAAGGGGTCGAATTGATTCGAATCGCGAATCTAATCTTGAATCGTAGGATATTTTTTACTTTTCTTAATATAGATGAAAAAAATCTGAAAAAAATATTGAAAAGACAGGAAAAATTATAGAAGTCCACAATCTATCTATTTTTCATTCATATGAACATCAATGCATGACAAATATTTGCGTCTTAGTATATTACTATGTGAATCACTGTATATGATTCAGATATCAAAACGAGGTAACATATCTATCATATGAAAATTAAAATTAAAAATAAGCATGTAGGCTGTAGAATCAGATAAATGGGCCCACACAAAAAAGCACAAATCATATGGTCCAGCAAGGCCCACATGGCTACACTTGAAATATATCCACATGTGAGACCCACTGATGGATCATCCACATATGTTTAAAAAAATGAAAAGGAGCAAAACGAACAGTTGGGACACCAGTTTCTGTTGTTATCTTTAGTGGGCCCCACCCATCAATGGAAATGGTCAGTTTTCACCTATAAATGGATGAAAAAAAAGGACTGAGAAATAAAAAAAAAAAAATCATCTGTGGGGCCACGCATCGTGAAATTCAAAGGAATGTATCCAACACATTCAGAAATTGCCGCATGTATGGACGAAACAGTAAATGCATTTGGGACAACAGCTGATAGATGTGGGTAGTGGGCCCACCACTGATGGATAAAAAAGAGAGAGAGACTAGTGAACAAGTGGGTCCCACTAATGTATAAGGACAAGAAGCTGCTGTAGTGGGCCCCACCACTATGGATGAAAAATAAAAAATAAAGAAAGAAGGGAGACAAGTAAACAGGTGGGCGCCACTAAAGGGACAGGGAGCTGCTGTAGTGGGCCCACAACTTATGGATGAAAATAAAAAATAAAAAAAATAGAAAGAGTGGAGTGAACATAATATAAAATAAAAAAAAGCAAAAGCGTATCTGGAAATCGACCGGCTTCTTCTTCTTCTTCTTCTTCTTGCTGGAGTTCTTTGCTGGAGCCTTGAAGAGCTTCACCGATGCCGTGACCTTGCAGCAGCAGTGTAAGAGCTTCACTAATGCCTTCGTCTTCCTCGCTAGGACACTCGGCTGTGCTTGGAAGAACTTGACCAAATACGAAAGCTTGCAGCAAAGGGAAGAGGAATGAGGGCTGGATTTTGCATTTTCTTCCTAGGCTTGTTTATCTCTCAGTATCTTAAGAGGCTTTTTTTTTTTTCCTTCCTTTAATGGCAAATAAATCAAGTTGTCATAAAGCCCCAAAAAAACCCCCAAAAAAGTAGAGTCCCGCCTCTACCGTTTCTTTCCCAAACAGAATCGTTAATAGTGCACGATTCACTACGATTCGAATCAAATTGCACGATTCGTACCCAAATCGTACGATATCTGCTTAAATACGATTTAGTAGGTCGATACGAATCAGTTTGCTTCCGATACGATTCGAATCGCGAATCGTGCGATTTTAACAACTATGGCTGAAGCACTTGATTCCTTTAACCATTGGTGGGCTCCACAATGAGGCTAAATATAAAAGTAAAAAATTCATATTTTAGCCAAATACTACTCAATTAAAATCAAGGCCTTAGCCAAATTTCATTCTACTTGAAAATAGAGTTCAATCAAATTTCACTCTAACTAGAAATAAGTTAGCATAACTAAGCAACATGAATACATTTGAAAAAAATGATCATTACTATCATTTTCTATTCATATAGGATCTCAGATAATGAGGGGGCCGCTACGCCCCCTTATCTAAGTTACTTTTGCAAAAAAATACATTTTCAATCATTTTCCAATAAATTGGATTTTTAGGAAATTTTTCAGATTTTTTTAACAATTTTTTCAAAAAGCACCGCTACGCTACGTAGTGCCCCGCTTTGTAGCGTTTTCGCCGCTACCGCTATTTTCATCCTTGGTCTATAGAGATGCATGCCAATCATGAGAGGATACTGTGATAGAATGGACTCATTGTGGATATGATTTTTCCAAAAATCATCTCAATCAAATCACCACAAGCATTGATTAGGGGTGGGTCTTAATGTGTGAAGTTTTTTAAGTTTCATATATGAAATTAAATCCAATGGTGAGTATAACTCGGATTGGTGTCGAATTTGGGTGAGTGGCAATTAATGGGGAGTTAGTGTGATGATGGGGTCCAATGTTGTGGTCAAGAAATTACCTATCACGCAATCCATGAGAGGTACCTCGTAGGGTAAAACCGTAAAAGCATTGTTGTTAGTATTTTATGATTTGTGTTGAATCTTTAGGAAAACAATTCATATCTATACAACAAATCCGATTTATAGGTGAATCTTAGGATTCAATTATGAATTTTACGATTTGATACTTGTTTCATCAAATCTTACGATACAAGCATTTCAATTGAATGACAATAGCAATAGCCATGAGGTTGATATTATAACATTTTACTTTTTTTTTTCTTTCTTTAATTCACCTTTATAGATTTCTTAAGGATTATTTACTTATTACGAAACCTTTTAAAAATTTTTGTGTTCTGGGAAGGTTATAGAGATTAATAATGAACGAGCATTCAACTAAAGCGTTCGAGTGTACATGTGGTTTTATCTCGTATCCTTTTAATAAAAAGAATTGATTTTTTCTTCATGAACACTTTTTTTAACTTCAGGAGATATCAAAACATATAAGATTGATCATTTTGATTTTATTTCTATTTTTATTTTTTAGTTAAAGATAAAAAAAACTAATTGCAACTATAGTTTATTTCCCCTGCGAAATTTATATCTTAAGATATATTTAACTATTTACACATATCATTTATAATATATTAATATATATAGCAATGATGTTCTTCATATATAATTGTATCATAGCCTTATTCGTCATTGAATTTATGTAGCTATGGATGGATCATAAATAATTACTTTCCATTTTTTAGCTGTTTATTTTTTTTATTTTTATAAGTTTTTTTTTATTTTTTTTCTTTTTTAATTTAATTTATTTTCATTTGTATAAGAAAATTAAAAAATTCCTAGAAATTACAATATGATTCAATTCATCTCCGTAAATGATTTGCAATATGATTCCGATTTTCAAAACAATGAGGGTGAGTGCCATTCTTGGGGAGTTAGTGTTGCCATATGATTCTTATTTTCAAGACAATGAGGGTGAGTGCCAACTGGCAATTGATGGGGAGTTAGTGAGTGTGAAAGGTGTTCGATGATCATTGGGGGTTATGTGTGGTGGTAGAAAAGGTCTCTCACGCAATTTGAACATAAAGTTCCCATGGGGACATCCATATGGAATTATGGATAACCATGTGTGGTCCACTTGATCACCTATCCACTTGATCACCAATCCGAACCTTCCACAAATATGGGACCCTTTGAATTACACCGGATCCAGTGAGTTTTTACTCATCCAAATGGATTGGATAGTTGGATTAAGGGTCAATTTTTCTTTTTCCTTTCTTTTTTGTTTTATTTTAAGCCGTTAAACTTGTGAGCCACTGATCATTGGCCACACACGCACTTACACCGACTATCCAATGCACGCGGTGCGCATGGTGAATTCGTGCGCACCTCATAGTGCGGCCCACCTGCTGGTCCATCCAAATGGACCCACACTTATGGACCCGTCCTTATAGTCAATGGACACCTGGGTTTGCACCCATCTAAATGGATTTGACCGTTGGATTGACTGTGCACCCTTTTTAACAATGAAATTTTGTTGGCAGTTAATCAAAATCTTAAGATAATCATTTGAGCCTCCGTTACTGTACACTAGTAGGCCCCCACCCCCCCGGCCCATAAGGGTTAGGTTGATCGCCTGGCCCCCAATCTTTGTAGGGAGGTGGGGCCATCCAGATCTTTGGATTTCCCAGCTCCTTCCCCAAGTGGGCTCCACTGCTTATATTGTTATTTCTCAGTGTAATAAGTGCACAAACCACTTATTGGTGGCTTAAGGGAAGGAATGCAATTATAAACGACGTAAGAAGGCTACCCATTAGGAAATACTAAAAAATCCCACCTCACTCTTTTCTTATAAAGCACGTCTCTGAAAGCTCTCCTCAGATTAGTAACCTCTCTACTAATGTGAATGTTAAAACACTGGATGTGCTACCTTAGAAGGATATAGAAATGTTACTTAATGAGCTACTCTTAGATTACTTTTGAAGGTAAATCTTAGGACTTAGGTGTAATCTTACTACTTTGATACTTATTTTATCGAATCTTACGATTCAAGCAATTTTTTTGGGGTAAATACTAAATAGCGAATGGATTCGTCCTAATAGTCAATGGACACCTTGGTTTGCACCATATAAATGGATTGGACCGTTGGATTGACTGTGCACTCTTTCTAATGTGGTAAATTTTTGGGTAGTTGATCAAAATGTTAAGATGATCATTTGAGCCTCCGTTACCGCACACCAGTGGGTCCCACCTAGTTCTTCTGATCCCCCGGTCCTATCCTGAAGTGGCTGGACCATTGATCAAGGGCTTAGGTTGTTCACCTGGTTCCCAATCTTGGTAGGGAGTTGGGGCCATCCAGATCTTTGGATTTCCCAGCCCCATCTCAAGTGGGCTTTACTGCTCATATTGTTATTTCTCATTGTAAGAAGTTCACAGACAACTTATTGGTGGCTTGAGGGAAGGAATGCAAATATAAACGGCGTAATAAGGCAATCCATTAGGAAACACGTCTATGAAAGCTCTCCTCAGAATAGTAACCTCTCTACTAATATGTATGTTAAAGCAGTGGACATGCTACCCTAGGAGGATATAGAAAAGACTTTCTTAGAAATGCTACTTAGAGAGCTAATCTTAGATTACTTTTAAATACCATTAAAGAAAAGAGATTACTTTTAAAGGTAAATCTTAGGATTTAGGTGTAATCTTATGACTGAAGCAATTTTTCTGGGGTAAATACCAAATAGCCACATCTGATAGGCTAATGTTAGTATTTTTTACTCTTTTTTTTTAGTTTCTATTTGTGGGATTTTAAGGAGGTTGATAAACAACAAATTGGTATGTGATTGGAGTGTTTGACTTTGACCTCATGTCTGGGTTCCATCTTAAGGTTTTTTTTTTTCATGAGCACTTATTCAACATCATGAGATGTTCATCCTACTTGTGTATACTGATGATTTAGATATTATTTCTATTTTTTGGCTTAAAGTGAAAATAATAACGCTGCAGGTTTACTTTTGCTTAGTAACATTTCTTTCTTAAACATATTATACTTTCTACGCATATCATTTATGATATTGATGCAGTCAGATGGGAAACCAAATTTGATCAAGGGTCTGTTTGTGCACTGCGGAAGTTGATTCCTAAGCAGGGTGGTCAGAAAATCTGCCGCAGAAAATGGAGCTTCAAAACCGCGCCTGAAAATCTGGGGGGAGAGAATCCTCGCTGCACCAAAAGAGATGGGTTTCTGGCGCCCTGTCCCCTCCCTTTTCCACTGAAACAAGGGCTGCACAAACAGACCCCAATAGTGAAACCTGAAACCCAAATAATGAATTGACGAAAAATTACTTCATAATCACAAGGAGAAAACAGTATATCTTACTTACCAATCAGCGCTCCAATCCACTGTTCATCTTCAATTTGTTGGGAGATAACTCAAACCAAGGAGAAGAAGAGAGAAAAGTTCCTAACAACTTTATTGAAATATATGTGAAAACATCCAATAAAGCGATGGACGTCCCTTTTTACATACGAAATCATAATTTAAGAGTCCTGATAAACATAGAATAAGGCAAGGTACTAAAGTAAAACAATTGCAGCAAAAGAAGATTGAACTGATGTCTTGGAGTTGAGAATTTTCTGGTCTGTTGCTCCACATGCTATTCTCATTGAGTAATATACTCAAATTCCCATCCAAACTCCTTTCTAAAGAATCCTGTTAGTACTCAAATGAGGAAATAATCTAAGAAAGAAAGAACTAAATCCATTACATAGATCTTCATGAGTCGTTTGGTTGTTTGGGTTAGTGGTCCCTACGTGATGGCTGATGGGGCCAAACAACTATAATAAACCTGTGGCTGTTCAGCTTGGTGTGGGCCAGGTTTAAGTGGGTTGAATAAGTGGATTGTTTGGCATCTTTTTTTTTTTTTTGGGTGGGTGGGGGGTTTGGGTTGGTTTGTTTTATTAGATGGCCAACCAGATCCAATTAGGAACTGAGTTGGATCTGCATCAAATTCTGAATTTGTATTTTTTAGATTGGGACCAGTTATAAGTCCATCTTGACAATCTAAAATTAGACTTGAGCCCCTTTTTCTCTATTGGACTTCGATTGAGATCGATCAGAAGGCCATTTGATCGATCAAATTGATCCAAATAATCAAGGCCTGATCAATCATAGAATTCATTATATCCGACCCATCAAGTTCTGCACCCTCCAATATAGCATCATTCAAATTGTCTCCCTCCAAAGTGTCATATGTTACATAGACTCTATGTGGGCCTACAGTTTGGTCTTCAGTAGACCTTGTTGGATCCCTTCCCAAAGAGGATCGGCGGTACTCTTTTTTTTTTGTAGCTGTCAACTCTGACATCTGCAAATGAAGTCTTTTATTTCATGCATAATCTATTTCATTTGCACTCTCAAAAGATCATCTGCAACATCTCCACCCTCCAATATTGCATCAATCAAATTGGCACCCTCCAAAGTTTCATTTTTTTTTTTTTTACATCTACACTGCTTGATAGGTCAAACTGCTCATTGCTGACTGCTGGAGTTTCTTTTTCTTAATCTTGATACTCATAAAAAAAATGATTTTATCATCAAACCCATGATCTTCAGATATACAAAGATTTGATCCCAGATATCATCACATCTCGATATATATATCACAAATCAGTTTGTCAAACTCCTCTTCATGTTCGACTTATTATCATAACTTGGATCCTTAATAGCATCATAATCAGAATAATTGTTTACCTTCACAGGGTGACTCATCAAACAACAGATTCCAGGTTTTGATTTAATCTAAATGCTGAGTCAAGTTCTTGACTTCCCTACACTGATTCTGGCTTTTTAGATTTTGTGGGTTATTTGGGTTATGAACATCATCCTCAACGTTGTGCCTATGACCACTGGTTTAACGGGGAGGCATTAGAATACCAAAGAAATGAGATCAAACCAACGACCAGGATCATTTGGCTTTAATTCCAAATGATGCAGTCAAAGGGAAAGCTATCCCTAATCAAGAGTGAACATAAAACCCCAAATTACAAATCAACATGAAATTACTATGTAAGCATATAAGGAGAAATGGTAGATTTCTGTTACTGATCAGTGCTTTAATCCACTTTTCATCTTCATTTTGTTTATAGATAAACCAACCAAGGAGAAGGAAAGAGAAAAGTTTACAGCAACTTTATTGAAATCTATGTGAAAATATCCAAGATATGGATGGATGTCCCCTTTTTACGATGTATATGTAGCCTTTTAATTCTGCTGATCTCTAATAAATCTAAGCCGTACAAAAATGTATGTGCGCACGTGCGCGCGTGTGTATATATATATATATTCTATTTCTGTGCAAGCAACATCTCAGTCCCAAAGTACATAAGAAATCATAAACTAAGAGTCCTGATAAACAAAAAATAAGGAAAGGTACTATAGTCAAATTTTTTTTAGGAAAAGAAGATTGGAATGATGTCTTGGAGTTATTTCTCAAATCCTTCTCTAAACTTCTTAACAAAGAATCCTATTAGTATTCAGATGAGGAAATAATCTAAAGAAAGAACGAACCAAGTCCATCAACATCTTCTACAAATCTTTGTGGTGCTGTCTGGTTGTTTATGGTTAATGGGCCCCACATAGTGGCTGGTGGGGCCGAGCAACTATTCAAATTGGTGGCAAGGTCTAACCAACCAAGTTAGGACCTGTTCTGGCTGGCATGGGCTTGGTTTAGGCCATGCTCAAGTGGGTCAAATATTGGTGAACTATTTGGCACTATTGGATCCTTTTGGGCTTGATTAGATTATCCATCAGACCCAATTAAATTTGATTTGGATTGACATAAAACTCAAAACTTATGTTTTTCAGATTGGGACCATTCTTAAGTTCATCTTCAACTATCAATTTTAGATTTGAACCCCTTTTTTCCAATTGGGCACCAATAGAGATGGATCAAAAGGCTATTTTATTGATCAGGTTGATCCAAATAATCAAGGCCTTGATCATTCACAGGATCCTTTAAATCGAAGCCAACTTCTCCTGCGTTAGATACATTAATATGTCAGTAATGTTCTTCATATGATTGTATTAGCGTCTTATATGTCACAGTATTAATGCTGCTACAAATGGAAAATGGATGGATTATGAATTACGAATGTTTCTTAAGTTGTAATTTTTTTATTATTTCTACTTGTACACAGAAAAAGGAAAAATCCTACAGTTCGTGATACTATTTGATTTGATTCAACCCCTTGAATGATTTGTGATATGATTTAGATTTCAAAGCATTTTTCAGTTCTTTGGCTAGCAACCCGCTTGTCCTAATTTCTTGCACTGGTAACCTTTTAGCTCGTTTTACTGGGGTTTTAACAGTCGTTTGTGTACATAATAAACCATCCCAATAAGTATCCTTTGATATTCTTTTTCTTCTAATTGCAGCAACTCATTGGTCTCCTTGTATATGCTATTCCTAATCCTTTGCATGCCGCACATCTCCGCAACATGTGCAACTTCTTCGTTGTCCAAATTTTGCTTTATAGAACAAAGCAGGTCTAACTGTCTTCACATTTTATTGGACTCTAAAATGACATTCCATTAGCTTGTCTCCATTATTTGGTCCATCTGCTCATTTCCTAGGGTATCAAAATCTTTTAAACCAGTACTAAGTTGTTTTTTAGTTATATGGCCATCTCCTCCTTTGCCATACCCATTACCCACTAACTTGCATTGCATCGCAATGTCTGTTTTCTTTCTTTCTTTTTTTTGTATGGTAACTGAAATTATATTAAAGAAGGGAAAAACATAAGTACAGAGAAAAACCATACAGTACACCCAATGCAGCAAAGGGAAACAAAAATAGTTATAACAGGATTATTGGTATGCACCAAGCAACCTAGAAATAAGCTACTAGTATGCACACAATTAAAACTCGCAAGCGCACAAGATCACTATATGTAATATAATGATTGTAAGTACGAGATCGATCCCATGAAGACTCGTGATAAAATAATGTCAAAAGCAACTAAAAATCAGAATATTAAAAGAAACAATTGAATGATGAAAGCTTGAATTAAATTACTAAAAACAGTAAATTAAACTATCAAAAGCTAAATGTAACTTAACCTAAAGCACACAACTGGTACTAGAATTGAAAAACAGTAATAATGGATGAACTAGGTTTTCATCTTCTCCCCTAACCAATCCTATGCATGTCCCTTATTACCCTTTAATAAAAAATCAGAATTTATTAGTGACATCTATCAACCTAGACCATGGCATATGTATCTAGATTACTATTCCCCTAAACCTAATTCATGAGTGGAATACTATATGAATTGTTCATTATGATGCAAAAACTAAGCATGACATATGTCCTAGTCAAAACATACATGATGCAGAGCGATGTTTATTTTTTAGTAACTTAATTTTATTGTAATTAGGATTAGTATGCTGATTTATTTGGTTTCCTAGTTTGATTAGGATTCTATTATTAGATTAGGTTTTCTTAGGCCCTAAGTTACTTTGCCTATTTATATTACAATGTAGAGATAATAATCTCAGAATTGGAAATGAGTAAAATTGGGATTTTCCCATGGAGAGGTTTTTTCCTCGTGTTAGAAATCTCTGTGGAGATAATTTGAAGTGTCTTTTGACACGTGCTTCGGCACTTACGCAAGCCCTAACCTTAGGGCCTGCATCAGTTGGTATCAGAGAGAAGATCCACGTCGCTCCGATCCGTCTCCGGTCATCGATCGGAGCATATCCATTGTCCATCCCCATCCATTCATCTCCGACACACGCCACTGCCATCATGTCCAACCCTTGCTCAACCCGAACCCCTATCCGTATGCCCCTTCCCCATCACCCCACTGCTAATTGAAGACCCACGCCCACTACCACCGAAACCCCTTTCCAAAATCGGCCATTAAAACCCACCCCGCGAAACAGCCAAATTCCTGTTCCACAGAACCCTAGCCACACCTAATCCGCCCAACCCAAACCAATCGCTGCACTCCTCTTGCCTTGAACCCCAACCCAGAGATTAAAAAAAAAAAAGAAGCTGCTGCAGAAGGAAAGAAGGAAAAAAGAAAGAAAGAAGAGAACAACAAGAGAAGAAAGAAGAAGCAATGAAAGGAAGGAGACTAGGGAAGAGGAAAATACCGTGCACCGGTTGCTCGCACCGCACCAGCAGCGCCGTCGTTTGGCTCCAACAGCGCCATCACCATCACCATCACCATCGCCCTTCTCTCCCTTCTCCACTGCCAGCAACCAGCGAAGCCAGAAGCGCAGCAGGCCCTCGACTTCGTTGAAGAACAAGGCATAATCTCTTTTTTCCTTCTTTGCAGCTAACCCAAGCGGGTGGATCCCGTGCCACTCGTGACACGTCCAGTCACTAGTGACTGTGGGTTTGGGGCACACTTCCAAGCCCATCTTATTCAGGTCCGTCTGACCCATTTACAGCAAGGCCCGGGTTACAGTAAGTCGAGCTCGTGGTCCGTTCCGACCCACTTAAATTTCAACCCAGCCAGCACCTATTCTATCATCAGTAGAGAATTACAACTCCAGATTTGGCCAAACTCAACAGCTGATATTTCTTTTTGCGATATTGGGCACATCCACCGTCAGATTTTCGATCCGTTTTCACCGGCGCGATCGTGGATAGCAGCTCTACACATCAGGTCAATTAGACATTTTCAATTGCATTAACCACATATGCCTCCCAAAAAGCAGGTAGAAGTGGAATCTTCCTCTCACAATGATGATGAATTGAGGGGAACCGTTGCGGAATTATCAGCAAATGTTAATACCTATCCGCAATGATGATTCAAATGCAAGACACTCTTGCAAGGATTGAAACCCGATTAACTACTTTAGAAACTAATCGGCGTGAGGATAATCATCAAGCTCATGGAGGACATAATCGGAATTCAACGAGATCCACATGCAGTCAATGTTGATCGTGATTTGGGTATTAAGCTCGTGATTCCCGAATATGATGGAAAGTTGAAACCGGAGGAATTCATGCATTGGTTAGTGTGTGTTGAAAATATTTTTGCACACAAGCCAATGACGGATGGTCATAAAGTCACCTTAGTGGCAACTCGATTGCGCAATTATGCTGCGATTTGGTGGGCCGAGATGCAAAAGAAAAGAAATCAAAATATTGACCCTGTTGACACATGGATCGAGATGATGAATTTATTGAAGCAAAAATTCCTCCCTGTGAATTATTCAAGAGATCTTCGTTCAAGTTTTCAAGATTTAAAGCAAGGTTCCAAAACTGTTATTGAATATGAGGAGTTCTTAACCATGCAAGCTCGTTGTGGCTTGAATGAAGATGATGATGTGTTAGTTGATCGATATTTTCATGGGCTGCGTATTGACATATAGCATATTCTTACATTCAAGAATTTTGATAATGTTGATGAAATCATCCAACATGCCATCAAAGCTAAGGACATTGCTAATTATCAAGCTCGAAAGTTTAGTGTGTCTAAATGGCCTGCACAAAAGACCCCAGCAAAGCCAGACTTCAATCCAAATGCCAGTTCCTCAGAAAAGTTTTCCTCCAAGTTTGAAGACCAGAATAAGTTCACATGTTTTCATTGTAAGCAAAAGGGTCACCGTGCGTTTGAATGCCCAAAAATAATAAATTTAATGGAAGGTGCACCAGAAGAATCGGAAACAAAAGATGATTCTAAAAGTGAAGACTCCGATGAAGTGGGGGAAATATCAGCTGACACAGAGGGTACACTTCTCGTGGTGCAACAAAAGTCTTTACCCACTGTTGAGAAGAAATGGTTGCGGAAAAATATTTTTTGTTCCACAGGTAAATACATGGGCAAAATTGTACAGTTGTGATTGATGGTGGAAGTTGTGAGAATATTATCTCTCAAACTCTTGTTGATCGCTTGAAGTTGAAGGTTTACAAGTACAATCATCCCTACTTTGTCAAATGGCTAATGACAGGTGATGAAGCGCAAGTGCGACATACATGCCGGGTTACTTTTTCAGTTGGTAATGATTACACAGATACAATTTGGTGCGATGTGCTACCAATGGACAGTAGAGATATCCTATTGGGTCGCCCATGGATGTATGACAAGGATGGCACTCGTGGGATGCGCAACAACACGTATACCTTCATGCACGGTGGACAAGAAGTTACCCTCCATCCCAAGAAACCAGAATCACCGAAGAAGAAATCAAGGGCCCATGCTACAAAGGAAGTGCTTCACGTACACCATGTCTATAGAGGCAACTTGAAGAAGACCCGAGTTCGAGGTCGAACTCTTCTTTCAACCTAGGGGGAATGATGCAGAGCGATGTTTATTTTTTAGTAACTTCTTAATTTTATTGTAATTAGGATTAGTATGCTGATTTATTTGGTTTCTTAGTTTGATTAGGATACTTTCTATTATTAGATTAGGTTTTCTTAGGCCCTAAGTTACTTTGCCTATTTATATTACAATGTAGAGATAATAATCTCAGAATTGGAATTGAGTAAAATTGGGATTTTCCCTTGGAGAGGTTTTTCCTCGTGTTTGAAATCTCTGCGGAGATAATTTGAGGTGTCTTTTGACACGTGCTTCGGCACTTACGCAAGCCTAACCCTAGGGCATGCATCAATACATAATGCATAAAACAATGGGAATGATAAGTGCATGAGTCTAAGCATGGCATATACTTAGATTATTCATGGTTCTAAACCCTAGATGCTTAATCATCAAGATCAATCAAACGTAAGTTAGCTACTCTTAAATTTAATTGAACATAACATGGTTGGCATGTCATATACACAACTCATCAATTAAAAACGTGGTTTAGAATCTCAACTAATAAAATTGAATTCTTAATTAAAAGATGCCAAAAGAGACTCTACATAGAACTAGGCTAGGGTTTCAACTACACCCTAGCCCCAAAAAGTTAGCTACTCTTGTCTTTAATGAAAAATAACGTAAAAAATAAAGTCATAGAAAGAACTCTGAAGAATGAAGAAGAAGAATTCGGTCAGCAGCTTGTGTGGTTTTTTCCTCCTCCAAAAGCTTTGCAAAGTTGCTCCCAGGATGGCTTCAAAGATGGCTTGGACGGCTGCTAGAATGTGTGAAGATGATGGCTGGTTTACTGGCTGGTTTTTGTGATAATGGGAGCTGGACGTCCACTCCCTTGTATGCCTTTTATAATTTTTGCAACAGCCTTTTTAGTACATAGTTCCCTTGTTGATTTAGATCTTCAACTTTCTTTACAATTAGGCTTCCTAATTAGAATGAATTAGGAGTCTTCTTTCTTGTTTAGAAAAACTTTCTAAATCTGGTCCCACTTGTATCTTCTAGAAACTTCTTCACATGGATCCCCAAATCTGAGATTTAATTGCAAGCAATTAAATCTGAAGCTTTTATCATAAAAGTGGGCCCATATGATGCGTGCAACATTGTGTGTGGGACCCCCTTTGGACTTCTAACTTGGCTTGGATTCTTGCTTTAAAATATCTTTATTTTTCTCCTTTTTCTTCTTTATTCTTGGGCTCCACTTGTACTTGAATAAGACTTTCCAATTCTGAAATTCAGCTTTTGCAATGGAAGTAGGCCCACTTTTGGGCGTGCAACACCTAATTAGGTTTTCTTCTTTTCCTTCTTTCTTTATTTCACTTTCTTTCCGTGATTATGCTTTCTTGTTCTCCAATTCTTTTCTTCTAATTTGAATTTTAAGTTGTCCAAAGAATTAGAAAGGAATCTTGAAATCTGAAACAGCTTGGTTGGACCCACCATGGCTCCTTCTTAGTGATTGATGCCTACTTCTTCATAAATTCTTCTCTTTTAGCTCTTTTTGACCTTTTCATAAAAATTAACATATATTGTAAAATCAAATAAAACAACTATGAACTAGTACAAGATGAGTCAAATATTAGGGCTCAAATTGTAAACAATTAAGCACTTGTCAATTATACCCACAGAAGAAAAGGGAAAACAGAACAGCACATCACAAAAAGACAACCACCAAGTGCTTTTATCAAAACTTCCAGCCTATCATTTGACTGCTTCCTTTGGCTAATTAGTGGCACATCTGTGCAAACAACATACAACAGGGAACTTCTTGGATATTTGGTGCCAAGGGGTTCATAACCAAGAGATAAATAGGGGCTCACTGTGGATCCTTGGTGCAATCCAAATCCAACTGGGAAATCAAATGTTACCCCACACGTTATCACCCTTGTTACTGCTCGATACATGTCTTGAGTGATTTCTATATAACATTAGGATTCCATCTTCCTTCAACGTCTGCCTAATTATTGCTATCCTATGTCTTCTCTAGGTCAACTAGGGCCATTTATAAATCTGTCTTCTCTTTTAACTTTTCCACGGGACATTGTAATAGGAAAATGGCTTCTGTAATTAAAGCACTTGGAATAAACCCAAACTGGTTCTCTGAATTATTTGATTCATGTTGTATTGATGCTTTCGAATTCTCTCCTAAAATTCTGTTATGTGATTTGTTTGTTTGATAGATATGCACTTAGTACAGTTCTAGATATCTCTTTTGTTCTTAAGGAAAGGGATCTCCATAATTTTTCAGGAAACACTCTGGGTGAAGGATGAAGAGTTACAACAGTTAGCTAGAGAACTCCGGGCTCGAGATTCAACAATAAAGGAGATAGCAGAGAAATTATCTGATACAGCCGAAGCTGCCGAGGCCGCAGCATCTGCAGCTCATGCCTTGGATGGAGAGCGAAGAGTTGCTTGTGCAGAAATTGAACGTTTAACCAAGGAATCAGAGAAGCAGCTGGAGTCATCCATGTTGAAGGTATCTGCATGTGTCTGGATCTTTGCTACCTTTTTATTTATTATTTCCTGAAAAGATTTTGAATAATAAATTACTAACGGTCTCATATATTGTGCAATGGTCCTTTTTTTTTGGAAATTGTAATGATTTTATCACTAAGACAACAGCATGAAGGCATACAACTAACAGACTACCTATCCTCCTAATGAGGAGCAGATTGATAACACAAAAACTACAAGATGTTCAAAACTCAACAGACCTTGACGTGCCATGTTCTGGATATACCTTCTACATTTTTATTTATACAATGCTCTCTGTTCATTCTATTTTTGTGTGTGGTGAGTGTGCCCCCATTTCACAATTTTAATGCTTAGACAAAACTGATGGTTACCTGTCCTACGATGCAATTACCATCATCTTCATCATCATCAAAGGCTTGTCTCACTTCTTTTCTTCCTCATATTTCTTTTATTCTTTTACATGATTTTCTATTTTTGCACTAGTCCACAGTAACAGCAGAACTAATAGGCATCCATGCTTCTCTCTCTCTCTCTCTCTCTCTCTCTCTCTCTCTCTCTCTCTCTCTCGGTTGGGTCAAACAAAGACTTTGGAGTATAGTTGTCATTTGCCAATTTGGTTCTATTCACTGTTCCGGTTTTGACCTTGGTAGTGTAACTTTTTGGCATTCCGGTGACGTCAGGTATTCCGCTTTGGAAAAGATGCGATTGAGAAATGAAAAAATAATAAAAGAATACCTAAAATTGAAAGAAATAGTTGAATGCTAAAATAATACAAAAAATGCGTACTTGTATCACTTAAATTATACTATCCTCTACAATCGATCATTTTCTAGTTTTTACTACATATGAATGGAAGTATGAAACCTTGGCCGGAATGGGGTGGAATTGGAACTAGAATTGGGATTGGAATGACTGGAATCACTGAAAATGAGACTGGAAACTTTTACGGGGCCATTCCGTTCTACCCAATGCCAATTCCAGAACGTTCCAGCCAAATTTGACAACTATGATTTGGAGTTAACAAAAGTTATATAATGGAAGAAAATAAAGAGTGATACATTGAAATAGATAAGAAAGGGAGACAAGAAGTAAATAGGATTAAAAATTAGAAGAGGAAAAGAGGAATACATGCTTAATGCCTTGCATGATCATCATTCAAGGCAAAAGAAAAATGCCTGCGTGATTAAGCATATTAAACATAACTTATATGAAAATTACCTTAACCCCTCTAAGACCGACTCCATTTCATAAAGCGCCCAATTTGTTCCTACCTCCACGCCAAGCTTGAGCATGCAATTGGGGGCTATGCCTCTACTGGTGATGCAATACGACATCAGACTCGACTAGTTCAGGCCCATATGTAAGCCCATATTTATCCAAACTTATCCATCAAGATGTCAGGCTTTGTGGGATGTTTCGCAGGGTCTAGAAGAGGTCCCAGCCTGGCCCACCAGGCCAAAAGGGGCCATCAATCAAGAAACTTTCCATCTTTTTCGTCCTTACCCATTAACAAGCAAGTTTCCATTTATTTTTCTCTTTATCATTCTTTCTTAATGCCCCAGTATAATTAGTTTTTTTTTTTTCTGCTCGGAGTTGTATAATTTGTATTTCTAGAAAGTACTTCTTTATGATAAGCAGGTTTTCTTATAATTTTCCCTTTTTATCTCCTTAACTATCAACGAGGAAGTTTCCATTTATTTCTCTCTTTGTTTTTCGTTTATCATTCTTTCTTAATGCCCCAGTATAGTAAGGTTTTCTATTTTTTTTGCTAGGGTTAGTATAATTTGTATTTGTATATAGAAAGTACTTTAAGATAAGTAGGTTTTCTTATAAATATAGGATAGTAGGCTGGATGTAATTTAACTCAGATTTTATGTAGAAAGTTTCAGTGTGTTTCTCTTTAGAAATTGATTGGTGTTGTGTCGCAGCGATTGGGTTGATAGATCAATCTCCCGAAGGATTGATCGAATCCAAGAGGATTCCAGCGACTAGGGCACAAACGAAACCATAAGACAATCCATAATTCACGTGAGTAATCTGTTGATTAATTGAAAAGCATGAAAAATAACAATATGGCTCTTTTGTATATATAGAGCACACTGTTTGCTAATAAGGAAAGCTACTAATTTAAATTAACAATAAAATTAGAAATAATTCCTAATCAATTAATCCTAGGATAGAAATAGTATCCACAGTAGCTTTTCAGCCAATTTGGGCCTGTGGGCTGCACCCAAAGGACTGGGTTGGATGGCTGGGCCCATCATGTGGGCCCAGTGCCTCTTTTGAACTTCCGTACTGCATCAACTCTCCTCGGCTTGAAAGAACTTGACTCCGGCAAGTTAATTGCTTGATAGTGCTCATAAAGATATAGATTCAGACGTTGGAAGGCGGTAGTAGTAATCCAAGTAGCATCGGAGATGGGCCGGTTTTGCCAACGAACAAGGAACTTCTGAAATCCGCCGCGACGAGTAGAATCAATTTGATCGTCAAGAACATCAATGATTTTATCAGGCGGTGGCAGAGCAGCTTGTAACGTAATGATTTGCTCATCAGAATCGTCCTCATTATCATGCCCACGATAGAGAGTGAGATTGGCAACATTGAAGGTGGGGCTGATACCAATATCAGAAGGCAACTCGAGAGTATATGCATTCAAACTGAGCTTCTTCAACAATTTTAATGGACCTGTATTCCTCAGATGTAACTTCTTGTTTGCGCCTGGCGGTAACCTTTCCGGATGAATACAGACCATAACCATGTCTCATTCAGAAAACTTTAGACGTTTGTTAGCATGAGCCTTGTAACTGTCATTGCTAGCTGCAGTATATTGTCGAACTTCATCATGTATTTGTTGCATGTGTTTGATGAAGTTATCGGCTTCTGCACAAAGACGTGCTTCAAGAGGCGAAGGGACAAGATCAATAGGCAAGCATGGTCGAATACCTGTGACGGCTTCAAAGGGTGAGATGCCTGTGGACCGATTAACTCAATTGTTGTAAGCAAATTCAGCCATAGGTAGAATCTGATCACATGTTGTGATATGATCACGTATAAGGCATTGTAATAGTTGTCCTAGGCTTCTATTAACAACTTCAGTTTGGCCATCAATTTGCGGATAGTAAGCAGTAGAGAAGTGAAGCTTTGTCTTGGCTGTCATCCACAAAGTCTTCCAAAAGTAACTCATAAATTTGGTGTCACGATCTAAAACTATTGTTTTGTGGAGACCATGAAGACGGACAACTTCTTTAAAGAATAGTTGTGTTACCTTGTAAGCATCTGATGTGGTGTTACAGGGAATGAAATGTGCCATGTTAGAAAAACGATCAACAACAACAAAGATGGAATCAACTTTCCGTGTAGTCTTTTGTAGTCCTAACACAAAATCCATACTGATATTTTCCTATGGTGCATTAGGAATAGGCAATGGCTGATATAAACCCGTGTTCTTCTTGCTACCTTTAGCCAATTGACAGGTGCGACATCGTTCACATATGCTGATAACATTAACTCTCATACGTGGCCAATAGAAACGATCATCCATGAGAGCGAGTGTCTTGTCACGTCTCAAATGACCACTACAACCTCCTGAATGCAATTCACAAACATGTTCTCGAATGGAAGTATCAGGGAGGCAAAGTTTGTTACCTTGGAATAAGAATCCATCATGTACGCTGTAATGAGGATGCTTGTCCATGTCGCCGTTAAGAAAATCCACGTAGATTGGGCCGAAATCCTTGTCATTTGTGTACTGCTTTATTTGCTCAAAACCTGTGACAGTGATTGTCATCGTAGTGAGAAGATGTTTCTGACGACTTAAAGCATCAGCTACCAGATTTTCTTTGCCAGCTTTATGGCGGAGACTGAATGTGAATTGTTGAAGGTAAGAGCTCCATTTAATGCGACAATCACTGACATGTTGTTGTGACTCTATATGCTTCAATGCCTCGTGATCGGAATATAAGACAGTCGTTTCCACCCAAGTAATGACGCCAATGTCGCAATGCTTTCACAACGGCGTAGAATTTTAGATCATAAATAGAATATTTGCATTTGGCATCGGGGAGCTTCTCGCTGAAAAATGCAATTGGGTGACCTTCTTGGCTAAGAACTCCTCGAATGCTGATCTAAGAAGCATCACAAGCAACTTCAAAGACTTTGTTAAAATCTGGAAGTCGTAGGACAGGGGCTTCTGTGATCTTGTGCTTGATTTCGCCAAATGCTCTAGTGGGCCGGGTCGGGTGTGGCTTAACCCAGTGGCAGGCAGCAGGTCAGGCCCAAACTGTGGCCCAGCTCAGAGCCCAGGCAGGACGTGTGTGAAGGAGAGAAAGGTATCCTCTTTGTCTCCTCGGGGTCTGTGCGCAGAGAAAAACAAAAGCAGAAGAACGAATGGATTTTTTTGGAGAACACTGCTTGGAGAAGAAAACGGAGGAGATGAGGGGAGAGGTTGAGGTTGGAGAGAAGGCTACTGCGACGACTCCGAGGTGCTGGTGCTGCTTGGAGCTGGCGCAGTGAAGACGCGAAGCAGTGCTGGCTGAGACGAGCAATGGGAGAGCGCTGTGATGTTGATTGTTGCAGATGAAGATCGATGGCTACTAGGTATGTCCTCTCAACACAGCCTTCTTCTCTTTTCTTTTTTTTTTGTTTCTTTCCTCTCCGCTCCTCTTTCTGTATTATAAATATATATATGTATATATATATATTTGTTGGGTGGGGTTTTGACGAGGCAGAGAGTGGGTGATGGCAGATTTGAGATTGGGTTGATGGAGATGGGGTGCGGTGGTGAGATTTAGGGTTCTGGCAGTGGGTTTGGGTTTCGGATGGGGGGTCAGGTGTAGGTCTGGGGTTGGGGTTTCGGTTTGGGACTAGGGTTATTGGGTTCGGCTGAAGGGCTATGGGGTGTGGGGGTGGGCAGTGGCTTGATGGAAGGGTTTCCGAGTTGCTGGGATGGGGTTTGGGATGGTGGATTGGGAAGTAGGTCATATCAAAAGTCTTGGCTAACCAAACTTTCACTGTTGACAACATTCCTACGTCTTTCCCAAGGAGTAGGATGTCGTTGACATATAAAACCAGAAAGACTACCCCGTCACCTTCACTTTTCATGTACACACATGACTCATCTGGATTTTGACAAAAACCAAATGACTTGATTGCCTGGTCAAAACAGATGTTCCAGCTTCGGGATGCCTGCTTTAGTCCATAAATAGACTTCTGTAGCTTGCAAACTTTTTGCTCTTGATTTTTAGCTACAAAACCGTCTGGCTGCACCATATAGATGTCTTTTTCAAGATGGATGTTGAGAAACACCATCTTGACATCCATTTGCCAAATCTCGTAATCGAGATGAGCCGCAATGGATTAGAGTATCCGGATGGACTTGAGCATGGCTACTGGCGAGAAGGTTTCCTCATAATCGATACCTTCTTTCTGAGTATACCCTTTCGTAACAAGCCTAGCCTTGAAGGTCTCCACTTTACCATCTGGTCATCTTTTTCTCTTGTAGACCCACTTGCATCCAATAGGTTTAATATTGGCAGGCAAGTCCACAAGTGTCCAGACCTGATTGGAGTACATAGACTCCATCTCAGCTTTTATAGCATCTTGCCAACGTCCCGAATCTATGTCATTAATTGCTTCATCATAGTTACAAGGATCCTGTTCCAGTTCTTGCGGGATTGCCTCGTAAGACTCCCAAGAACAGGAACTTGTCAGGGGGCCTGACTATTCTCCCACTACGATGAGGCACTGGTGTAACTACTGGGTGTGGTAAGGGCGGTTCTTCCTCAAATTTGGTTATACTTGGATTTGGAATTATTTGCTCTTGAATTTCTTCCAAGATCTCCTTTTCTAAAGATTTTCGGTCTATCATATAATCTTCCTTCAGAAAAACCGCATTAGTGCTCACCAGCACTTTCTGCTTTCTGGGATTATAGAATAACCAACCTTTAGTTCCTTTAGGATATCCTACAAACGTGCACACTTCTGATTTCGTTTCCAATTTATCTGTCTTAACCTTTAGCACGTGTGCCGGACAACCCCAAATGTGTAAATGTTGTAGACTAGGCTTTCGCCGGGACCACAACTCCCGGGGAGTCTTAGGTACAGACTTAGATGGTACGAGGCTTAGTATGTACATTGCAGTATCCAAGGCGTATCCCCAAAAAGGATATAGGTAATCCTGAGAAACTTAGCATAGTCCTAATTGTCAATCCAAGCCCAGGCCCATTTTGGGCCCAGTCTTCATATCTTATTGTAAACCATATTTTTAGGATCTAGATAAGGATACTAGCATGTAATCAGGACATTCAACCCATTTAGATAAGAATAGTAGCATGTAATCAGGGATTCTGCCCCTTTATAATGAGAACAGTCGATCAAGTCTGGATATATTTTTACAAACAAACAAACATCATCAGTGTTAAAATTCCATCTCTCCAAAATGTCATGGTATCAGAGCAGGGTCGATCATCTGTGATCTTCTCCTAAATCATCTTCCAACCATTGGAAGCCAGTCTATGATCATCTGTGATCATCCTCGTCTGCCAGATTATCTCTGATCTTCCCTGATCATCTCAGATCAGACATGGCCCACTTGTGATCATCAGCAACACATCAGGGGAATATTACCATCTTGGTCGCCTGGAGCTTTTTGGATTTCTGAAGACTTTTTCCTGATTTTTTGATCATCAGAGGTAGGTTTTCTACCATTTATTGTGAAAATTCATTCTTTCCCAATAGTTTTCATCTTGGCCGTCCAAAATCCTGGATCTGGATTTGATGCTCATGGGACCACCTCCAGTAGTTGCATAAAAATCATCTCTTTTCATCCCCACACTCTGATCTGTGTCCAGATCACCAAGTGGGGCCCACGTGTGGAGTTTCCCACTGACGATAGGGACGTTTTACATCCCTATGACTGTGCATGCTTGCGTTTGATACTGCTGCCCTTTTTTTATCAACTGCTGATGCCTATTGTTGATCCCTGCTGTTGATTCCTGCTGCTTATTGGTGGATTTCTACTGTTTTTCTTTGCTTTTGTCTACTGGGAACTGATCTGGATTTCCTGATCTGGATTTCTTCTGCTTTTGTCTGCTGATTGCTCTCTGTTATTATCAATTGTGACTGTGGTCTATTTCCAATTGGCCTACAACGGTACTGCTGCCCCAGGACTGCTTTGTGTGTACTTCTTCCTAGTCTTTAGTAATGGAAAAACATGAGATCGCCCTGATTCGCTTTGATGGAACCAATTATCCCTCGTGGGCCTTCCAATTTCAAATTTACTTGGAAGGAAAAGAACTATGGACTCACATTGATGGATCTGAACCTCAACCTGTGGAGGATGATAAGAAAATTTTAGCTTGGAAGACAAAGGAATGCTAAAAGCAAGACTTTGTTGCTGGGCTCTGTTGAGCCACATTTTATTCTCAACCTCAAACCTTGCAAAAATGCCCGTGAAATGTGGGACTATCTTAAGAAAATTTATCAACAGGGCAATGCTGCTCGCCAGTTTCAATTGGAACTTGAAATCTCTTAATTCACTCAAGGCACCCAGTCTATTCAGGAGTATTACAATGGCTTCCGCATACTGTGGTCCGAAATATGATGAGATTAAGTTTTCCTCGGTATCTGCAGCACTTCTTCCGGAATTACTTCCATTACAGCAAAGTAGTCAGCGGGATCAACTTCTCATGAAACTTCGTCTGGAGTTTGAAACAGTCAGATCGAACTTGATGAGCAGGGCTCCTCTTCCCAGCTTGGATGTCAGTCTTTAGGAACTTCTGCGTGAAGAACAGCGTCTGGCTACTAAAACTACTCTGGAACAACAGAAATCTGCTGAGGCTCCATTTGCCTATGTTGTTATAACTAGACAACCTCCTCGGGACATCAGTCAAGTTCAGTGCCATAACTGCAAAAAATATGGTCACTATGCGAATCAATGCAAGGCAAAAATTTGCAGATATTGTAAGGCCACTGGTCATGTTATTGACGAATGTCGGAAGAAGGCTCGCAATTCTACTTCCCGTAATTATGTGCAGTCAGGCCTTGGTACTTCCACAGTGTCGTCAGCTCCTACTGCTTACACAGTCCACTCCATCATATGCATCATCTGACTTTAGTGGTTCTCTGCAGTATGATCCCTCCTCACAGCTTGGTTCCTCATCACAATCTGCGTCTCCTGCTCCTCTCACCCCTGAGATAGTTAACCAAATGATCATCAATGCCTTAGCATCCATGAACATCACAGGTACTGGTTCCTCTCTTTCCAATACGTGGTACTTAGATTTTGGTGCAAGTAACCATATGACCTCTTCACCCATAAACTTACAAAATGTCGTTCCTTACACTGGTCATCTTACGGTTCAAGCTGCCAACGGAGATCATCTTCGCATCACATCTGTTGGTGATACCCCTGGCCCCTTACCCTTAACCAATGTTTTAGTTTCTCCTCATCTTGCTACCAATTTGGTTTCTGTGGGTCAACTTGTTGAAAATAATTACAATGTCTCTTTTTCTTCTACTGGTTGTGTTGTGCAGGACCAGGAGTCGGGGGAAGTGATTGCGAGGGGGCCTAAGCGTGGAAGACTTTTTTCCTTCCCAGTGTCTTCATTTATTCATGATAAACCTTTAGATCAGTTATTTTGTTTTTCCATTCAGAATAATTCTCGATTGTGGCATAATAGACTTGGTCATCCGAATGCTTCTACAATGTCTACTTTATTTCAATCTGGATTAATAAATAAACCTGTTGGTTCTGCTTCTTTTGAATGTGATGCTTGTAAATTAGGAAAGAGTAAAACTTTACCTTTTCCACACTCTAACACACGGAGCACTACCTGTTTTGACTTAATTCAAAGTGATGTTTGGGGCATTGCTCCGACCCTTTCACATAGTCATTTCAAGTACTTTGTAACATTCATTGATGACTACAGCAGATTTACTTGGATTTATTTATTACATTCGAAGTCTGATGTTCTTAATGCATTTAAATTTTTTGTTCACTATGCTGAAAACCAATTCTCTAAATGCATTAAGACTTTGCGCTCAGACTCAGGGGGGGAGTATGTTTCCAAGGATTTTCAATCTTTTTTAAACAATAAAGGAATCATTTCTCAACGTACCTGTCCGTATACTCCACAACAAAATGGAGTCGCGGAACGGAAAAACAGACATCTTCTTGATGTCACTAGAACTCTTCTGATTGAAGCATCCGTTCCCCCTCGTTTTTGGACTGAAGCTCTCACCACGGCTGTCTATCTCATAAACCGCCTTCCTTCACCTACCATTGCTCATTTAACGCCTCATTTTAAATTGTTTGGTCATCATCCTGTGTTTGATCACCTACATACCTTTGGTTGTGTTTGCTTCGTTCATCTACCTCCCACCGAAAGAACGAAACTAACAGCACAATCTCGCAGGTGTGCTTTTTTGGGTTATGCCACTAATCAAAAAGGTTTTGTTTGTTATGATCTCATTGGTCGTCATATCAAGGTTTCTCGAAATGTTATTTTCTTTGTCCTCATCCCTCTTCACCCGCTCTCTTACCAGGTTTTTCGGATCCAACCTCTATTACTAGGTTTAATCCTGCTTTTGCCTACCACCGTCGGGAGAAACCTCCCATTGCAGATGGCCCTCCCCCTGATCTTCCACCGACAAATGGTTCCACATCTACTCCTACCTTACGTCGCTCCAGACATTCTAGACCGCCTGATCGGTATGGATTTACCCATACTTCTTTGATGACCACTCTATCTTCTATCTCTATCCCAAGTTCTTATTTGCAGGCTGTCCAACAAGATTGCTGGAACCAGGCCATGAGGAGGAATTGGATGCATTGGATCGGAATCACACCTGGGATATTGTGGAGTGTCCTTCAGCAGTTAAACCCATCAGTTGCAAATGGATCTACTCGATCAAGCTTAAATCTGATGGGTCATTGGATAGATACAAAGCTAGACTTGTGGCACTCGGAAACAGACAGGAGTATGGCATTGACTATGAGGAAACGTTCGCACCTGTGGCAAAAATGACATCTATTCGGTTACTTCTCGCCATTGCTGCCTCTAAATCCTGGCCTTTATACCAAATGGATGTCAAAAATGCATTTCTTCATGGGGATCAGCAGGAAGAAGTCTATATGCGGACCCTCTCCCTCAAAGAGGACTGTCTGTCGCCTACGCAAATCGCTTTATGGTCTAAAGCAAGCTCCTCGGGCATGGTTTGAAACCTTCAAGGGTCGATTGTGCGAGAGTGGCTTTACCCAGAGTCCTTATGATCCATCTCTCTTTCTATGCAACACATCTACTGGTGTTACTGTGCTTCTCGTCTATGTTGACGATATTATTATCACTGGCACGGATGATGGTATGATCAAATCTCTCCAAGCTTCTCTCAGGGATTCATTCCATATGAAGGATTTGGGCCCTTTGCATTATTTCTTGGGCTTAGAGGTGCATCAATCTCCCAAAGGTCTCTTTGTTAATCAACACAAATACACATCAGACCTTATCGAGTTGGCTGACCTCCATGATTCTTCGCCTGTTGATACACCTGTCGAGGTAAATCTCGAGCTGAGTAAAGATGACGGCGATCTTCTTCCTGATCCTCATACATACTGGCGCCTGGTAGGAAGTCTTGTCTATCTCACCATCACTCGACCTGACATATCCTATGCTGTCAATCTTGTGAGTCAGTTCATGACTGCTCCTCGACACCTTCATTTGACAGCTGTCAAGCGCATTATCCGCTATCTGCTAAGAACTGTCTCTCGTGGTTTATATTATCCCAAGGATAATCCACTGCATCTCACTGCTTATGCGGATGCTGACTGGGCTGGCTGTCAAGACACGCGTCGTTCTACCACTAGTTGGTGCATGTACCTTGGAAATTCACTCATTTCTTGGAAATGCAAGAAACAAGAACGTGTGTCCTGATCTTCCACGGAAGCTGAATATCGGGCAATGTCTTCTGCTTGTTCTGAAATCTTATGGCTACGGGGCCTTCTTTCGGAACTTGGGTTCACTCAAACCTCTCCTACTCCATTGCATGCTGACAATACTGGGGCTATCCGAATCACTGAAAATCCCGTCTTCTATGAACATACAAAACATATCGAAGTTGACTGTGACTTTATTCGGGATGAATATAAACGGGATGTCATTAGTCTACCTCATGTTTCTACAGAGTTTCAGTTGGCAGATATCTTCACTAAGGGACTCCCTCGGCCTCGACATCAATTTCTTGTTTCCAAATTGCTGCTTTATGACTCCCCAACATCAATTTGAGGGGGGGGGGGGGGGGGGGGGTGTCAATCCAAGTTTTGGGCCTAGTCTTCATATCTTATTGTAAACCATATTTTTAGGATCTAGATAAGGATACTAGCATGTAATCAGGGCATTCAGCCCATTTAGATAAGAATAGTAGCATGTAATCAGGGATTCGGCCCCTTTATAATGAGAACAATCGATCAAGACTGGATAGATTTTTACAAACAAACAAACATCATCAGTGTTAAAATTCCATCTCTCCAAAATGTCACTAATCATATCTAAGAGTCCGGTTCCTTCTTTCCGCTACTCCATTCTGTTGAGGCATACTAGGAGCAGACAACTGTGATAGAATCCCATTTTCTGATAAGTATCCCATAAAATCAGCAGAGAGATATTCCCCTCCTCGATCTGATCGAAGAGTCTTGATACTCTTACCTAATTGCTTTTTCGCTTCCGCTCGAAACACTTTGAACTTTTCAAAAGCCTCGGACTTGCGGTGCATAAGGTATATGTATCCATATCTTGAGTAATCATCTGTGAAAGTGATGAAATACTCATATCCTCTTCTGGCCCTGACATTAATGGGTCTGCACACATCAATATGCACTAATTCCAATAAATTTTTGGCCCTATTGCCCTTAGATGAAAATGGTCTTTTGGTCATTTTGCCTTCCAGATAGGACTCGCAGACAGGCATTGGTTCTACCACCAATGAAGGCAAGATACCATCTTTCACTAGCATGTCAATCCTATCCAGGTTTATATGACCTAGCCTCAAGTGCCAAAGTTTTGTTGGATTAGATGAAGGTCACTTCCTCTTTAATGATGGTCTATTAATTGTTTCAGTATCATGTATCTCATACATCGTGGGAGTTAACAAATAAAGCCCAATGGTTACCTTGCCAGAACATATAAAAGTACCATTCCTCTTTATGACAACTTCAGTACCAAAAGTAATAGAATAACTTTTATTCACCAAACTAGAAACTGAAATTAAATTCCGCCGTAAAGACGGTACATAAAATTCCGCCGTAAAGACGGTACATATAATGTCTGACAAAATCAATTTATTATTTGAGAAACATAAAATAATGACTCCCACTGAAACAGCCTCCGCCTTAGCGTCAGATCCCAGGTTGACAATGATTTCTCTGTCACTTAGACCCCTGCAACGTATTACATATGTGATTAGTTGCCCCAGAGTCCGCACACCAAGATTCTGAAGTACCAGTTTCAAAACTAACTTCAGAAATAAGTGACTCAATCATACCTGAGGTCTTTTTCTTAGACAAATAATCTGGACAATTCTTTTTCCAATGTCCTGTCTTACCACAATAGAAACACTTTCCTTTTGTTCCTGAACCCTTAGCCTTGGCCACGCCACCATTAAGACCATTTTCCACCTTAGGACCCTTCGGAATTGATTTCTTTTTGCCTTTCCGCCCTTTGCCCTTCAGCTTGGACTTGGCATCTGACTTTTCTGTCATCAGGGCAGTTGACTTCTTCTTCATAATCCCTTCAGTCACCACCAGCTGGCTAGACAGCTCAGCTAGAGTCAGATTCATCTTATTCATATTATAATTAACCTTGAAATTGTTGAATGACTCTGGCAGTGGCCAGTACATCAAACTCATTCAATAAGTCCATCATTTTCAACATGTGTTCCTGTACTGATGTACCTTCATCCATTTTGGTGCTAATGAGCACCCTCATAGCTGCCAGCCTAGCAGGCCTGCCCTGTTCTACAAACATCTCCTTTTAGTTTGATATAATATCATATGTAGTCTTATAGGATTGATGTTGGTGTTGCAAAACACTCGACATGGATGCCAGAATGTAACATCTGGCCATCTCATCGTCTTTGGCCCATTTGGTGTAAAGTTCATTTTCTTCTTCTGAAGCATCCGGGCCTGGCTCATCAAGGGGGGTTTTACTAAGGACATTTTTATTTCCTGAAGCAGTCTGGACAATATCCAGGTTCCATTTCCAGTCTACATAGTTGGATCCCACCAACTTATTCTTGTTGAGGATGGTCGCAAGTGGATTGAAAATATTTGAATTTATGCTTGAAATACTGTAGCACACAACCATACATTCAATTAATGAATATAAATGACATTAGGGTTTAGTATTCTACCAAATTTATGTGGGAATCCTCATAACCACTAAATTCAGAATTCATTGGAATCCCAATCCTCGGGGTATGCCTCCTTGGGGAGTGCGAATACCGCCGAGATTGGTGCGGTACAAAGTTGGTCAAAATTAGGATTAAGACTAACTATCCATGATCCCCATCATTCATTATTATCTAGGTATCTCATACCAAATAATGTATGACTCCCGATTAGCTTCGGTTTCTAAAATACATGAGGCGAATCCTTGGGGATACTACATCATTATTATAGTTATAAGTGTGACCCACCATCTAGCATTGCATGACAGCCGTTGCGGGCAGCTCCTCCTAAGGGAGTGGGCCCTTACCTCGTCTCTCCAACACTATCCATAGGAGATCCATATTTAGTAACTAGACAAGTAAAAGCCCTCCGTGGGGAGCGGCCATTCTCAAGATGGCGTGAGGCTAATACTTTCCTTACAATGGACCTATGGTGGAAAACCATGGGGATTTCTAAATATAAATGCCCCGCTCCCACTTAATATTTTAGAATTGAGGATTCCCTTACAGGTATATGGGCCCACAAATATAGGCATCAAATCATCTCATGATATGACCAATGATTGGTTCCAAGTCAAGTTATTTTAAGGAAAAGCTTAGTTTCTAAGACTAGTGTTACCAATGGATCCATCTCATGGGTCCATCAACACTAATAAGAACTCTTTCCAAAAATTAATTTGATTTGACCAATTTTGGAAATTGCTATGTTCGGATCAGATTTGGAAACTTTCTAAAACAAGCATTCATCCATAAATAGAAAGTGTTAAGATTAGAAACTATCATCTCCTCCACATGGCCCAAGCGGAATAGACTTCTTAGACTTGTAGACTTTCCAAAACTTTTGGATTCCTCAAACTCTTTGGGCATCTCCAAAACGCCTTTTGGTAATCTTCTAACTCTTTGATTAGGAGTCCAACTTCACTTTCCTTCTTTGTCTAGGACATCTCCAGAATTTACAAATTTATAAAAATTACATAAATTCCTATGCCTCAATAATGAGACTTACATGGTAATCTAAACATGAAAATAAAAGGGCTATAGGGAAAATTCACCATGCCTTGCCCTTTTGCGGGAAACCAAGGAAACCATGATGCCCTTTACACTTAGCCTCAAATAAACCAATAACCATAAAATGGAAGCAAAAGTCTTGTGGGCCACATGGAGAGGACATGAACCTGCATGGTTAATATCAATAACATAGTAGGAACTAGGTCTAAAAGGATACCATTCATCATCTCATGACGAAAATCCCGAACTATCAAAAGAAAAATTCTGCACACTGTTCGCTCGAGCGGATTGGGATTCTCTCGAGCGGACTATTCCAGAACCTAGTCCGCTCGAGCAGATGAAGGTCCGCTCGAGCGACATACTCGAAAACCTGCAGAAAAATCCTTTTTCTTGTCCGAACCAGCCCCTTCTATTGCATTCATACCAGATACAAAAAGCACACAATCATCAAATCTGATCCTTACAAAGCTCTAGGTCCATCCTCTTCGCATCTCATGCAAAGATTAGATCTAGATCGCTGATCTAACATGATTAGAGATGAGGTATGACTCTAATACCAATTGTTGGATGTAGGTGGGCCTTGTGGACAGATTTTCAAAACTTTTGACCCACTTGACTCAGGGATCAAGTACCCGAAAGGCCATAAATCATATCCAGGACGCAATCCCTCCATCTCATCAATCATGTACAGTAATAAAACCTATTTAAAAGCTAGAAATCCGCAACACCAAGCAACCAAAATAATCCACAACAAGTAGAGAAGCATATTATACCTTTGGAGCCCGGTAGTGCTCTAATGGAGAAGAAGACAATCAGCTAGAACAAGAACTCTTCTTGAAGCAAATTAGGATCTCCAAGACCTTGTTGTTTTCCACGCTATGACCTGCTATCAGATCTCTTTTCTCAATAAGATTGGTGGAAACTCCAAGAGAACACCCAACTAGAAACTCCAAGGAACTAGAAGAGAACTAGAAGAGAGAAAGGAGTTGTGTAACACTTGCACGAAGGGGCTGGATTTGTTCTCCTTATTATGGACGTCCAAGGGGGTGTATTTCCTCCTTTTTATAGCACAAAGCAACCCCTATTACTAATTAAAATAGAAGTCCAACTCCCATTAAAAATTAGTAACTCTCTCCTTTCTAATTACTATAGAAGTCTCACTTCTACAACAACTAGTAACTTACTATTACTACTATTAGAAGTCCTACTTCAAATAGAAATAGTAACTTTCTAATTCCTTCCTTTTGGAGTTCAAATAAGATTAGTTTCTTTCTAATATCTTGGGCTAGCGTGGGGACCACTAGGGATTCCATAGAAAGCTGGCTCCAACTGGGACACCGCGACCCCACATCTCATGTGTAATTCAGGCCCACAGTTAATTGCAAATAACACCACTATATAAATGCAATTGCACTCCAGTCTTTGGAATAAATTACAAAGAAGACCCTAAACTTCCCAATTACCACAAGAAGGCCCCTCTATCAATATCCATGGATCAATTGGAATAAATCTGCCCCATCCAATCTTAGATTCACATCTTATTATCCTTGAACCCCAATTAATCACATTGATCATCAGTACCATCCAATTAACTCTTAATCGAGATGGATGCACACTTACTAATGACAAATCCATTAATTGGCACAAAGGGATAATATAGATAGATTCCATCTTGGCCATTGGATGTTCCCACAGTCTTACTACCACGTACCCAAGAGACCGAGGTGTTGACCTACAGTTGGCCTCACTCATTGGTGACTTAAAGCAAATGAATAGATAGAAACTTGAGTTCATCAATGTCTCAGGATTGAGACCCTATTGCTAGGGAATTATGAGAGCAGACCTTAAAATCGAGACAATATTCATAAGGTGCTTCTCATGGCCCTTCAATACATCCAATGTACCAGCACCGTGATCCAGAATCTTACATTTTGATGATCGAGCCAAATTACACTATCTCATAGTAATCAAAGTGCTGCAACCTTATCAGATGACATGCCTAGTCTCATAACTGCTTGTGAACATATTAAAGTATAAGATTTGTGACACATGTCTCCCTTATGTGGATCTCATCCATATACATGTATCATAACTAATATACTAATGTGACCCGGTTCATCTCATGAACCATTATGTCATTTGTATTGGCCATGTGCATTAAGTAATAAAACACCATTCATCTCATGAAAGGAAAGCATGATTTTATTGATAAACCAAACCAAACCAAGCCTTTTCCCACTAGGTTGGGTCGGCTATATGGATTTGACGATGCCAATCAAATTTGTTTAGGGCCATGTCCTCCGTTAGATCCATGTCGGCAAGTTCATGTTTAATAGTTTCTTTCCAACTTCTCTTTGGTCTCCCTCTCCTACTCCTGGCAATCTCCATGCTTTCACACCTTTTAACAGGTGCATCCGTTGGGCGCCTTCTAACATGACCGAACCATCTCAGTCGATTTTTTCTCATTTTATCTTCAATTGGTGCTATTCCTACTTTGCCCCTAATCTCTTCATTCCTAATCCTATCTCTCCTTGTGATCCCGCACATCCATCTTAGCATTCTCATCTCTGCAACTTTCATCTTCTTAACATGGTTATGCTTTACTGCCCAACACTCTGATCCATATAACAACGCTGGACGCACCGCCACCTTATAATACTTTCCTTTAACCTTGAGGCGGACTTTCCGATCTCACAAGACCCCCGGAACACTCATCCATTTGGTCCACCCGGCCTGAATCCTGTGACTTACATCATTATCAATCTCTCCATCCTGTTGCACCATAGATCCAAGGTACCTCAAGTTTTCTTTCTCTACAATCTTTTGTGTGCCCAAACTTACTTCTATGTTACTAGTTGTCCTACTTTGACTAAACTTGCATTCCATATATTTCGTCTTGCATCGACTTAGCCTAAACCCTTTTGTCTCTAACGTTTTTCGCCACAATTCTAGCTTAGCATTCACTCCTCTCGTCTCATCCACTAAAACAATGTCATCTGCAAATAGCATACACCACGGCACCTCATCCTGAATATGTCTTGTAATCTCATCCATAACTAGGGCAAACAAGTACGAGCTTAAAGCTGAGCCTTGGTGTAGACCAATCGTGATAGGAAACTCTTTAGTCTCTCCAAACTCTTTAGTCTCTCCGCTAGTCGTTCTTAGAGATGTCACGGCTCTATCATACATATCCTTTATCGCCTCAATATATGCGACATACACTCTTTTCTTTTCCAGTACTCTCCATAGAATCTCCCTAGGAACCCGATCATAGGCCTTCTTCAAGTCAATGAACACCATATGTAAATCTCTCTGACCTTTTCTATACTGTTCCATTAACTTTCTCAGGAGAAAGATAGCCTCCATGGTTGATCTCTCAGGCATGAAACCAAATTGATACTCTGAAACGTTTGTTGTTCTTCTTAGTCTTCTCTCGATAACTCTCTCCCATAATTTCATCGTATGGCTCATCAATTTAATCCCACGGTAGTTCGCACAATTCTGAATATCTCCTTTGTTCTTGTATATGGGTATAAGAATACTTTTCCTCCATGCATCAGGCATCTTCTTGCTCTTTAGCACTACATTAAAAAGCTTTGTCAGCCAACTTATGCCATCCTCCCCCAAGCGCCTCCAGACCTCAATAGGGATACCATCTGGCCCAACCGCTTTCCCATTTTTCATCCTTTTCAATACTTCTTTAATTTCTTCCCTACTGATTCTCCTATAGAACATATGATTCAATTCTTCCCTAGAAATGGTAAGATGCCCCAATTGTATGTCACTACTACTGTTCTCTTTAAATAACTTGTAGAAGTAGCTCTTCCAACGCTCCTTTATCTCCTCTTCCTTTACTAATACCTTTTCATCCTCAGCCTTAATGCATTTAACTTGGTTTAAGTCCTTGGTCCGCCTATCCCTGGCTTCGGCAAGCTTGAATATCTCTCTTTCGCCTTCCTTAGTGTCGAGTCGCCTATATAGCTCCTTAAATGCCTTTGCCTTGGCCTCACTAACTGCCTTTTTGGTTTCTCTTTTTGCTTCTTTATACCTCTCCAACATCGCTTCATTTCGATCCTTTTACCAAGTTTTAAAGTACTCTCTTTTAACTTTTATCTTGTCTTGGACGGCCTCGCTCCACCACCATGCCTCTTTCTGTGCTGGCGCACCCCTTTTGGATTCTCCTAAGAGTTCTTTCCCTACCCTCCTAATACACTCTGCTACCTTATCCCACATATTATTTGCACTCTCATTTACCGCCCAAACGTCTGATGGATTGAGACCACACATCTGATGGATTAATCAATTTTTTACATCATCTGATGGATTGAGACCACACAATCTAACACTAAGATGGTTTTTCTTCCTTTCCTTTGGTTTAAATCACACATGGTTCACGCTTATTTATAGTCTACCTATCTTTTTGTTGCTAGACTTTTTCTTTGGAGAAGCCTGTAGAGATGAGAAAATTTTGAGAAAGTGGAAGACTCAGAAAAAAATTTGTGGTCTTTCCCTCTCTTCTTCTTCTTCTTCTTCTTCTCAATTCAATTCTTTTTACATTCAGCTGTTATAGTTGGCTTTGAACTTATGAGTCACATTATAAACCTGTGGGAGAGAGCAAGGTTTAGCCAAGTGATCAAGATATCTAAACATCAATTTGGTTTCATGGCAAAGAGGCCAGTCAACTATGGAGGCCATCTTATTACTTGCATAATTAATGGAAAAATACCGAGAGGAGAAGAGAAATCTTTATATGGTCTTCATTGATCTAGAGAAAGCCTACGACAGATTATCTAGCAATTTGATTTGGTGGCTTTTAGATAAAAGGTATGTGCCAATAGTAAAAAGAATGTCCCAAGAGGTTATATTGATATCATTAAAGACATGTACAAGGGAGCGGTAATGAGTGTGGGAACTTTTTGTGGAGAGACATAAGTTTCCACTGACCATAGGCTTGCATCAAGGATCAACTTTAAGCCCTCATCTCTTTGCACTAATTATGGATGTCAATTGCTCATACTCAAGATGAGGTACCTTGTGTATGTTATTTGCAAACAATATTGTGTTGGTAAATGGTTTGAGAGATGATGTGAATGCGAAAGCTGAGGGATGACAGGAGGCTTTAGGTACGAAGGGCTTTAAAATAAGTCGTACAAAGAGATTTATTCCAATATGATGCAGAATGAGGATCGACGCGGGGCGGGAAGGGGAAGATGGAAGAAAAATAGGATAGGTCAAGCTTGTCACTTGAAGTTCTCAAGCTTCACACCCATGGCATCGCAACAATCCTTAACAGGAGATATGAAGATTGCAAAACACTCAATCTGTTTTCTGTTTCATTAATCATAGTCTAAAGAAGCCAAGAGGCTTTACAATGCTTTAAATAATGAAAAATAAAATATCTCTAGAGCTAATCTCAACCATCTATACATTCCTATCTCTGAAATTAAAACATTCATACATTAAACATAATTCATTAAATAACAACTCTAAATAAGAATAAATAAAGTAAAATAAATACTGCATATGGGCTAGGCCCAATACACTGGTCATCCCATGTGGTCATGGGTCTGTCCTGCATCAACACCTCGTCACCTTGGAGAGATCTTGACCTCAAGTTTTGTAGATGTACTCCAGATCGAAAATTCAACTTACATATTCTTCATATGGTCTAGAAGAATTATTCGATCCTTTATTCCAAATAGACTTTAGCATCATGTTTTTTGTGTCCAAATTTGAATTAGATGTGCGCTCGAATGAATTGATGCTTCAAGCCTTGAATTTGTACCATCTCTGTCACCTTGGATTTCGGGGCCCTATCGGATTTCGGGCTGTGATGAGATGTATTTAATAATCACATTTCAAGAAAATGAGCCTATTAAAATTTTCCAAAAAGAGGTAACAGAACAAAGCATGTTATATTACAGTTGCCAATAGTACAAATTACAACATGTAAGCATCAGCTGGTACAACCTTTGCTAAACAGGGGCCGATTACAAATTATAAAAGAAGAACCTAATTGATGGCGCAGCTCGGACCAATTGATGAAGATCTACACCTCTGACGGTGAGATCGAGCCCTAAGACTCGAGCCCTAAGGCCAACTAGATGAGAACTCCCAAAGAACTCACGAGAACAATTCTAAAATCTTATTAAAAATATAGTATACCTTACAATCAAGCATCCCTCTCTATTTATAGTAGAGGAATGGTTTAAGTAAAGAATCTACCATTATCAGTTATTCCTAAAATCACTCCCTAAAATTTCTAACTCAAATCACTAAAATCTCTTTGATTAAGTCAAATAAGAGATTACACCAAATTACTAAAATTACTAAACTATTTAAAGAAAGCAAATCATCCTTGGATGGGCCCTCTTCTTCTTGGTTCTCACTGCATCAACTCTCCCCCTCTTGGAAAAACTTGACTCCGGCGAGTTGAAAGGTTGATAACACATGAGAGAATCCGACTACAAGGTCGGAAAATGTCCACCTGGGTTGAAAATAAAAAACACAAACTCCCGTCTTTTTTTTTTTGTCTGCATCCGCATGACATAGCTTGGAAGTTTGATGCTATCTGTTCCTCCATGTAGAAGTACGTTGGAGGTGTCTTTGCTGCTGATGTATGTGTGAGCTGACCAGTGGATGCTTCAGGTGTTGCCTTTGTACCAACAGATCATGATCATTGAATATCCATCGTGGCTCCCCGAAAATGAAGTCAATGTGAGGAACTTTAATAACTTGATCTTTAAAACCTTTGAAATAATTGATTTCATTTCCGATGACTCAATTGAATTTTCTGGAACTGGCATGACAATTGGATCCACCAGATGTTCAATTGTCTTGCTAACTTGATCATAGTCTTCAATATATGCTTGTCTTTGCTCTTCCTCAACCTTTTGTGACTCTTGACTGACATTACTGTGATCAATATTGTTTGCACCCACGAAATCATCCTTGCCATGAACTTGCTCTTCAATGTCATCTTTGTTGTTCGAAGTCAGCTCTTTTGGTGCAATCATGACTACTCTTTCAAGTTTTTGCTCCTTTTGTGGCGCTTCTGTTGAAGGTGTAGACGTCTACTCTATCTTCCATTCTTGAAAGGGGTATATGTGTTTGCCTCTTTATCATGATGCACTTTCCAATCAAAAAGCCATGGATGTCCAAAAAGGATGAGTAATATTCATATGGATCACATCACACCAAATCTGATCTTCATAGCCGCCAAGCTTGAAGGATACCAAACATCTATGAGTTATGGGAGTGACATCACCAATAGACCATGTGACTTGGTAGGGCTTAGGAAGTTTCTCAGTAGGCAAATTAAGCTTGTCAATGACCGCTTGTGTGACAAAATTAATAACACTATCATTGGCAATAACCACATTAACAGCTTTGTCAACGACTATCACCCGCATGTGAAATTTCTTAGCATGTTTCCATTCCTCTTCTTCCTTTAAATTTGTATTGAGGAGTCGGTGAATGACAATAGTGAGATTGTCTTTGCCTGAAAAAAGTCTTTCCACAATAGGAGCCCTATGTTGACATTGTTGCCTGCGAGACTTTTTAAGCATGCGCTCAACACGGATGTCTTCGAAGTATGCCTCTTGACTGGTTTTGCAATAATTCATATTTTTCAAGATATCTGGTCCAAGCATTGGACATAACGAGCTAAATGCAACTATTGAAAGTGGCGGGTGTATTTATCAACCGTCAAATTTTCTTGCTTCAAGTTGAGAAATTCCTCAAAAAAAAAATTCATTTTCAAAATACCAATTGTCATATTTGTGAATTCTTTGAATTTTATTGGGGCTCCCAAAAAATTTCATATTGACTTGAATCAATGATTCAAAGATTGCTGCTTGTAGATGGACAATTGTCTAACTAAATGGGTGGATCGATGACACCCTAAAAGGGTCGGACTAGAAAGGGGCCCACCTGACTCATGTTGCAAAATTTTGCACTTTTCTCTTCTTTTTTTTTCCTGCAGGTTTGGGCTTAGGCTCAGGTTGGGCTCAAACTTAGGCCCAGAATAGAAGACACGTGGGAGAGAAACTTTTCCCTTTTTTTATTCTTTTTACTCTACGGGGTTGGGCTTGGGTTCAGGTCAGGTCAGAACTCAGGCCCACCTCAGAAAAATGTGACTAATGTGCAAGCGGAAGCACGTGGGAGATGGAAGTCTTCTGCCTTGGAATTTGTGCAGGATGGAAATTAAAAAAAAGAGAAGAGAAAAGCTTATTGTTTTGACTTCATTGAAAACAAAAGACAGCTCTGGCGATGGGGATGGAGCTAAGATGGTGACAAAGTGGCCTCGGTGGAGCGAAGATGCTGGCTGGTGCTGTGCGCTGTCCACTGCTGGCTGGAGACGATGAGTGGTGCCAGGTACTCTTCTAACTCAACTTTTTTCTTCTTTTGGGGGGGGGGGGGGGGGGGGGGGGTCCAATTGGGCTAGAGTTTTGGTGGAATGGGTTCTGCTGTATTTGATGGAACTGGTTTATGGACGCTAGGGTTTCGGAAGTGGGAGGATGGGCTCCAGTAATGGTGGGTGGTATGTGAAATAGGGTTTTGGTGGCTCATGGTTACGTTTGGCAGAGGGGGGAAAAGGGTCGGGGCTTTGGTACTACTAGGTGGTTTGGATTTGGGGTGGCTAGATAATGACGGAACAGATGGGTGGGGTGGCACGAGGATGATGGAATAGGAATTCGGGAAGGACTGTTGTCTTCCCTGGCGACTGCTCTTCGGCTCTGATACCAATTGATGGCGCAACCAGGACCAATCGATGAAGATCTACGGCTCTGATGGTGAGATTGAGCCCTAAGGTCAACTAGATGAGATTACTCACGAGAACAATTCTCATTTCTTATTAAAAATATAGCATACCTTACAATCAAGCATCCCTCTCTATTTATAATAGAGGAATGGTCTAAATAAAGAATCTACCATTATCAGTTATTCCTAAAATCACTCCCTAAAATTTCTAAGTAAATCAAATCACTAAAATATCTCTGATTAAGTCAAATTAGAGATTACATCAAATTACTAAAATTACTAAACTATTTAAGGAAAGCAAATCATCCTTGGTGGGGCTCATTAGTGGGCCCTCCTCTTGGCTCTCACTGCATCACTAATCCATAAAAGTGCAACGGCTCTCGGCACAACAATAAGCTATCAACAACTGGGCCCTCAATGCTTCGCTCTAGCTACTTGGGTGATGTGGGACTTTCCCAACAACCGAATCTCCAAAATCTACATAAAAAACACCCCCAAAATAAAAAAATCGAGAAAGCCTTGGAGACGGGCCTTGCATGTCTCGATTTTTATGAAATGTACCCCAAAGCTCAAATCTAGAAGTTGGAGGTGGGTCCTTACCTCCAAGCAATCAACCCGAGGAAAACCCACAAGTTAGAAAGTTACCAATAGTTGAAATCGACGATCGACGGGGCTGTGGTGTATGTGAATGCTCGAGGAAGAGAGAGAACATAAAAGATTGGAAGTAATCCGACCCAATTTGGTGGAGAAACGAGGGAGATATTGCGATGGCAAGCTCAAACACCAATTGGTTGCTGCTGCAACTCATCTGGGACAGGATGGAAACAAGAAAGGGAAAAAAAAGGCTTGGGATGTGGGCCCCACCAATTAAGGTACTTTGATTTGTGAAAACGGAGGCTTTCGAGACCCTAGATGACTTTGGGCTGAGAATAAAAGTTTGTTGGAATTAAATTATCTTTGCAACAAGCCCGAGTGTGAAACAGTTTGAGGTTTCAGGAGAAAACTTTTATGAAAACGATGACTATATCCCTAGTAGGAGTGAATTTGAGAAACGAGGGGTTTCAGGGCATCGATAATTGGATTGCCTCCCTATATAGGCTTCAATAATGTCTGGTCTCATACCTTTGAGAAGGTGACCGAAATCATATGTTTTAGCTCTTCAATGTAAATGAACAATGCAGCTCTAAGAATTGACTGGTATATTCGTCGACGTTCAAGTCTCCTTGCTTCAAATTAAGGAGTTGCTCAAAGTAGACTTCATTTTTAAAATACCGTTGTGGCATTTTGTCCATATTCAAATTTATACATAATTCTTTGAAGTTTATTGTCAACTTCATAGTCTTTCAATACCATGTTAACTTGCAATTCCGTACTGAGGACTTCTAAGATAATACTTTCTGAAAGAAAGTCTTGACTGACCATGTATGTAGATCTGATTGTCTAGAGTGCATAGGAGAAGACAGATCGTAGATTGGACTCCAGGCTAACTTAGAAAGCGTAGAAGCAAGCTGGATTCTTGATATATGGTAAAATATGTCCTATTGACTGCTGCTGATGTTCACTGCCGATGTAAGGGCTGTATATTCTTTTCACTATTGGGTCGAATCCATGGATTAAAAAAGCGGAATCGGGACCCGACTCGGCCAGGGCTGAGTCCGAGTCGACTCGCCCAACTCGGCTGGGACTGTGCCGAGTCAGGTTCAGTTCCATTCTGTGCACAGAAAAATAGAAAAAAAAATAAAAAACAGAAAAAGGGACCCAGCCCAGTGACAGAGAAGGGGAAAAGATAAATGAAGAAGGGAGTGGGCAGAAAAGAGAGGGAGGGAGGTGGGTTGGAGGGGCAAAGAAAAGAAAAGAGAAGAAGAAGAAGAATGAGGAGAGCCTACCAGGCACCTAGCAACAGGAAAAGCAGTCTGCACTCTGCATTAGGACAGCAGTCAACAACAGCAAGGCAAAAAAAGGCAGTCTTTACTCTGCAGCACAGTGGTAGCTGTCACGGGGTAAATTTTTCACAATAAAAATCCTCCGCGCGGCACTAAGATTTCTCTTAGTCAGCCTACCAACAACAACACAGCACACAGAAAGATAAGAGCACAAGGGACAGCAAGCAATGTACACCAACTATTGATTAATTAGGCACCAGCCTTTTTCTCTTATTAATCAAAACTGAGAATTACAACACTTACAATTGTTTACACTCACCGTTACAACAATTACAAGTTACTCTCGGATCCTTCTCCTCTCTGCAATGTTTTCAAACCTCGCAGACATTTATAAGCAAGCCTGACCAATCACTGTTTGCCAACAAGGATAACTGTTGCCCTCTTGGACCAATCCGAATGTGCCAACATCATCCAGACCAACTGCTCCAACTGCTTGGAGAGCAGTTGTTGTCTGCAGTTAGAAACGACCTGTCTTCCAACCATTGGTCCATGTCATGTGCCAGTCAGCCAATGCAACTGCATAACTGCTGCACATGTGGCTGCCACACCAGACCAGCAACCGCCATGCTAACTGCACAAATGATATCACTCTTATTAAGTTTAATGGTAAAAACTATACCACTTGGTCTTTTCAATTGCAACCGCCATGCTAACTACACAGCACCGACGTCCATCGCACCAGCGACCGAAGGGTGATACTCATCCGCACCAAGGGATTCATTTGGCTTCCAAATCACAGTCCATATGTACCAATGAACTGTTTGTGCAGCGGTTAGGTCTAGGAGCACCCATTCCACCGCACCATCTGCGCACCAACGCAACTTCAGCTGTTTAGGGGCTAACAACCCTCCCTTACTTAAGCCACGGACGAGCTCGTTCATTTCTGAGCCAGATACTCTGTGATCTACTTTTCAAACTGCCACAAAGTGGTTGGCTTCTCCCAAGAGGCTTCATTCTCTTCAATACCCTCCCATTGTATCAAGTAAGTAGTCCTCCGATTCTTCTTGCTTTCACCCTCAGTTTTGTCAGCTAAAATCTTTTGAATTTTGCGATTGAACTGAGCACGAATCGTCGGTGGAGCCCTCCGAGACACTCCTCGGCTTGTGTCACTTGGATCTTCATGATTGGGTTTGAGAAAAGTAACATGAAAGACTAGATGCACCTTGATCCTTTCCGGCAGATTCAGTCTGTATGCTAATTTGCCCACTTTTAAGACAATTTCAAAAGGTCCATATCTTGGAATCAGTCCCTTGTGGACTTCATTGGCTCTAATTTTCTTCCAAATCTGGGGTGTAAGCTTCAGCATCACCTTATCCCCAATCTGGAATTCCCTGAACATTCGATTTTTGTCTGCCCACTTCTTCATTCTATGGACTGCTCTTTCCAAACACTCGCTTGCACTTTCAACCAACTCCGTCCTCTCTCGTACAAATCTGTAAGCAGCAGGGCAGCTTCCCTGGGATTTCTGCTTGGCGACTTCATGAGGAGCCAGAGGTTGTTAACCTGTTGCCAACTCAAAGAGGCTTGTACGTGTTGTAGAACTGCGATGCAGATTGTAGCAGAACTGCACTGTATCAAGTAGATCTACCCAATTTTTCTGGTTCGCAGTGACATAGTGTCGCAGGTATTCTTCCAGCATGCCATTTATCCGCTCCGTCTGTCCATCTGTCTGCGGATGATTGCTTGTGGAGAATTTGAGTTGAGTGCCAATCAACTCAAACAATGCAGCCCAAAACCTACCAGTGAATCTTGCGTCTTTGTCAGACACAATGTCCAAAGGAATACCCCATAGTTTGATAATGTTTTTGAAGAAGAGCTTGGTCGTTACCTCTGCAGAAACAGCATGCGGTGCTGGTATGAACGTCGCATACTTAGAGAAACGGTCCACCACAACAATAATCGATCTGCAATTGTCTACCTTGGGAAGGTTGACAATGTAATCCATGGAGAGGCTCATCCATGGCCTTTCTGGAATAGGCAGCGGCTTCAGCAGTCCTGCCTCCTTCCTTCTTTCTGTCTTGTCTTGCTGACAAACAAGACATGTCTTTACATACTGTTCCACATCATTCTCCATTCGTGGCCAGTAATAGCTTCTGGACAGAAGTGCCATTGTGCGTTCTTGGCCTGGATGACCAGCCCAAGGGGAGTCATGAGTTTCTTTCAGTAACTCCTTGCGCAATCCCCCAGTTAATGGCACGAAAGGACGGTGACCCTTAGCATAAAGAACTCCCTCTTCTACCCAGAACTTTCTGGTTATGCCTTCAGTAACCTATTTCAGCAACCAAATAGTCGCCTGATCCTTTGCTGTCTCTATCTTTATCCTGTCCAACCTGGTCCCTTCAATTCGCACCAGCGAGTTGATGTATGATTCAGGGCCCAAGTTGCGACTAAGTGCATCTGCAACAACGTTGCTTTTGCCTGTTTTATACTTCATCTCATAATCGAATTCTGCCAAGAAGTCCTGCCAACGAGCCTGTTTCGGAGTCAGCTTCTTCTGTGTAGAGAAGAAACTAGTTGCCGAGTTGTCCGTTCGCACAATGAATTTTGCACCCAGTAGGTAGTGCCTCCATGTCCTAAGACAGTGCATTACTCTCGTCATCATCTTTTCGTGGGTGGAGTAATGTTGTTCAGCATCATTCAATTTGCGACTTTCAAATGCAATCGGGTGTTCTCCTTGCATTAGAACACCACCAATCGCACGATCAGAAGCATCAGTATGGACTTCAAACGACTTCTCAAAGTCTGGTAGTTTCAATATGGGTTCAGAAGATACCCAATGCTTCAGTCTATCAAAGCACTCCTGGCATCTTTCAGACCAGTTCCATGGTCTGTCTTTCTTCAAAAGGTCAGTCAGGACTGCAACCTTTCGAGAATATCCCTCGATGAAGCGTCTATAATAGCTGGCCAGTCCCAAGAAGGACCTTAATTCAGTCACCTTTTTGGGTGCATGCCAATCTATAATTGCCTGTATCTTCTTAGAATTCTTACCTCCCCATTACAAATTATGACCCAAGAACGTGATTTGGTCACAGCCAAATTCACACTTCTCAGGTTTTACATATAACTGATGTGCTCTCAATGTGGATAACACCTTCCTAAGGTGATCCAAATGTTCATCTAATGAATCACTATACACCACAATGTCATCAAGATAAACAACCACAAAACAGTCAATATAATCACGAAACACATTGTTCATTAAAGTACAGAAAGTAGCAGGTTAAGCCAAACGGCATTACATGGAATTCAAAAGAACCATAGCGTGTTACACATGCTGTCTTCGGTTCATCTCCTTCCGCGATTCGCACCTGCCAATAACCGGATCGCAAATCCAATTTGTTGAAGATCGTTGCTTTGGACAACCGATCGAACAAATCTGCAACCAAAGGAACATGGTACTTATTCTTGACCGTTATCTTATTAAGAACACGATAATCAACACACATCCGGAGAGCTCCGCCCTTCTTCTGGAACAGCACCGGTGCACCATAGGGAGCTTTGGATGGTTGAATGAAACCAGCATCCAATAGTTCATCCAACTGCCTCCTGAGTTCAGCCAACTCAGAGGGAGACATCCTGTAAGGGGCCTGTGCTGGGGGTCGAGTTCCAGGCAATAACTCGATTTGATGGTCCACAGCACGTCGTGGTGGCAACTGTTGCGGTAACTGTGGGGGCATAACATCCGCAAATTCCCTCAACAGTGACTGTATTTCTGCTGGACAGTCATCTACATTGTGTTCCGCTTCTGCTAGTGTTGCCAGTATAGTCAGATGGCCCTTCCTTAAACCATCCTTGATCTGCAATGTAGATAATATCTGAATCGACTCAGACTGTTTGATCCTTGGGACGAAGCAGGGGCAGAGTTCGTCGCCAATAAAGATCCCACCCAAGTGTGGCATAATTGCCACTTTCGCCTTGATAAAGAAGTTGATTCCCAGAATAACTTCAAAATCATCCAAGGGCACAATCATGAAATTACAGAGACCGGACCACTGTCCCAGCCTTAGGGTCACATCATTGGCCATTCCAACAATGGGCTTTGCCTCTGAATTAGCTTTCATACGACTTTGGCCTTTAGTCAAGGAGAGACCAAGTCGAGACACCACTCGCTCAGCAACGAAGTTGTGAGTGGCACCTGTATCTACCATAGCCGATGCAGAACTTCCATTCAACGCCACGTTCACATAGATCAAACTGTTAACCTGAGAGTGTCCTTCGTTCTGAATAGCATTCAGAAGTTGTAGGGGATTAACTCTAATAGGCTCGTCCTGTTTTCGCTCCTCCTTTGCAACAAGGGCATTAAGTTTCTCTTTCTTCGGGCAATCTCGAGCCCGATGGGGACCTCTGCAAATGAAACAACTAGAGTCTGCCTTAGTAGGCTTTCCCTGTGATTTGCATTCTGTGACTGTTTCTCCTTACTGCCAATGTCACCATTTTTCTTTTTGCCCTTCTTTGTCCCACCTTTGTTGTTCTTGGATTTTCCAACATCGTTGTTTTCTGCTTTGGCCGCTTTAAAGTCCACTAGTGCTTCAGCAGCAACCATTGCAGACAGCAGGTCCTTGACTCCCTGCCTTTGTAACTCCGCTTGAGCCCAGCCCTGCAATCCAGACATAAAGTTGAACAATTTATCATCCTCTGACATGTTTTTGATGTCTAACATGAGGGATGAAAGCTGTTTAACATAGTCTTGGACTAGACCAGTTTGCTTGAGTTTTCGAAGAGTCTCGCAAGCAATCCATGCAACATTGCATGGCAGGAATTGTTCCTTCAATTCCTTTCTCAGTGATTCCCAGGTTGTAATTGGTGCACGGCCTCCACTCAAGTCGTCATCCACCCTTGTCCGCCACCAGAGTTTCGCATCACCAGACAAGTACATGCTGGTGATAGTAACTCTTTCCTCTGTAGGAATATGGGCAGCAGAGAAATACTACTCCATATCCCATAAGAAATTCTCCAATTCCTTGGCATTGCGGGCGCCAGAGAAGGGTTTTGGTTATGGAACCTTAACCTTCCTGTTCTCTGCTGAAGAGCCAGAGGTCCGAATTGCTCTCTTGAGGAGAGTAAATTCGTCAGAGAAAGTCTCCATTTGTTCCTTGAAGAAGTCTATGGCTGATTGCATATCAACCTTTAACTCCTCAATCTGGGCAACTGCTTCTGCAAGGGACAACTCCAGGGCTCCAACTTTCTTTCAGCGCCACAATCTTTGGACCATGGGTGATATGGTCTGCAATGGTCTCAGACAGACCATCTACAGTCTCCTCCAAACGAACGACTGTATCCTAAACTTGCTCTAATGCATTCTTAGACATGGCTGTGAGAAGAAATGCACCAACAGTTTCGAAAAACTTTGGCTCTGATACCAGTTGTCATGGGGTAAATTTTTCACAATAAAAATCCTCCGCGTGGCACTGAGATTTCTCTTAGTCAGCCTACCAACAACAACACAGCACACAGAAAGATAAGAGCACAAGGGACAGCAAGCAATGTACACCAACTATTGATTAATTAGGCACCATCCTTTTTCTCTTATTAATCAAAACTGGGAATTACAACACTTACAATTGTTTACACTCACCGTTACAACAATTACAAGTTACTCTCGGATCCTTCTCCTCTCTGCAATGTTTTCAAACCTCGCAGACATTTATAAGCAAGCCTGACCAATCACTGTTTGCCAACAAGGATAACTGTTGCCCTCTTGGACCAATCCGAATGTGGCAACATCATCCAGACCAACTGCTTGGAGAGCAATTGTTGTCTGCTGTTAGAAACGACCTGTCTTCCAACCATTGGTCCATGTCATGTGCCAGTCAGCCAATGCAACTGCATAATTGCTGCACATGTGGCTGCCACACTAGACCAGCAACCGCCATGCTAACTGCACAACTGCTGCATATGTGGCTGCCACACCAGCAAAGCATCCCCACAAACGCCACACCTCAGCACTAACTCAAGGGAGGCGCCACAGCATGCATACAGGCTGCTTTCATTCGGACCACGTGGGCCCAAGCACGAGGGAGTGAGCCCCACGCACCAATTTTCCATCCAAGTCCCACCAATGTTCAACCAAAGGCCACCAAGGCCATTGGTATGCTCAACAATGCATATCGTGTGCTAACAGGGTTGACCGTCCATTTTTCCGTCCCACGGGCATACCTCCTACATAGTAGAAGTTGGTGCCACCCATTGTTTCTCACCTCCTGGGTATAAACGTCCGAGAATGAGGAAATGGGCTTTTCGACATGTTCCCGGATCCCAATGCACAAATCCTTTTGCACAGTGCTTGTTCAACATGTTTCCCATGTTTTCAATGCATTGGACATGCATTAGTCTCCAAAAATCACATGGTTGGTCGAGGGGTGAAAATCTGCCGCACGCAGTTCCTGCACGACGTCGACCGCAGTGCCTGCAGCACCTGCACGACGTCGACCGCAACACTCGCAGCACCTCCACGTTTGTGTTCACAGCCAAGGATGAAAATAGCGGTAGCGGCGGGCGTAGCGTCCCGCCGCCAAAACGCTACGAAGCGGGCGATACGTAGCGTAGCGATTTGAAAAAATGGCCAAAAAAATCTGAAAAAATTCCAGAAAATCCAGAAAATTGTAAAATGAAAGAAAATGTATTTTTTTTTGCAAAAGTAACTAAGGTAAGGGGGCGTAGCGGTCCCCTCACTGTATGAGGTCTTGTATCGCTGTATAAATAGAAAATAATAGTAATGATCATTTTTTTTCACATGTATTCATGTTGCTTAGTTATACTAACTTAGAAACTAATGAAAGGCTTATAAAAGAAAAAACTATGTCACGAAGTCAAGACTTGAGAGTACCTAGAGAAAAAAATACATCTACCAAAGGGCTGTCTAATAGGATGTACTTAGAGAAGAATCATAGAGAAGAACTCTCTATATCGACTGTAATTCGGCGAGTTCATATACTTTTTGGTGTTCTTTTAAACATAAAAGGATAGAAGAGTTGTGTAGAAATGTTATTTGGAGAGAAGAAAAGAAATAAGTCTTATTATGCATTTAAAAAAAAAATGGAAAGTAAGAATTTTTCACACCCCGTAGCGGCCGTAGCGGTCATGTAGCGGACGTAGCGGTCCCGTAGCGGACGTAGCGGCCGCTACGGGTGCGACGGCCGATAAATCGGCCGTAGCGTAGCGGCCGCTATTTTCATCCATGTTCACAGCAACACAGCACGACGTCTGCACACCCCACATGCAACGCATTATTGCACACACCACGTGCAGTACAACACGTCGTGCACGTCTATCACTGCACATCATCGACGTCCATCGCACTAGCGACCGACCGAAGAGTGATACTCATCCGCACCAAGGGATTCATATGCATCATTTAGCTTCCAAATCACAATCCATATGTAGCAAGGAGCTATTTGTGTAGCGGTTAGGTCTAGGAGCACCCATTCCACTGCACCATCTGCGCCCCAATGCAACTTTAGCTGTTTAGGGGCTAACAGTAGCACTGTAGCAAGCTAGCAGCAATAGCAGTCAGCACAGCAAAACACTGCAGAGAACCCAGGTATTCCTTTGCCTTTTTTTTTTTTTTTAGACGTGCTCTCTCTCTCTCTCTCCAGCTGACCACCTTTTCTTTTACTTCTTTAGTTCTCTCTTGTCCTTTTCCTCCTATACTTCCCCCTTTCTTTTCTTCTTTATTTTTTCCCTCCAATGATGCTGGCCTCCCTCCTTTCCTCCCCCTCTCTCCAAATAATGCAGGCGAGTCGAGTCCCATTGGCATGAGACCCGGCTCAAATAGGACTCGGATTCGGCCGAATTTTTAAACAATGGTCGAATCTGACCTGAATTCAAGCCCAATGGGCTAAAGTCGTCGTGTCACTTGAGTTGACAACTGCAAAAGAGGCAACCCATTCTTGCCTAGGTTGATGTGCACGAAAGAGGAAAAAATAATGACGACTACGTTTCCATTTCTACACTCGAAGGAAAAAGGAGAAAAAGGTGCTTAAGGCCCTTTTCCTTTTGCCTCTGTCTCAGCATTGGTGTAGAGAGAAATAGCAAAACAACTTTCAGCACCTGTTGTCGTTGTTGCACTTTGTCGACAAAGAATGGAAGTGGAAAGGTGATGAAGGTGGCGCTTTGATCGGATAACCTAGGATGATGACGTTGGGGCTTTGCGAGGTGATTGTGACCCTGTTGGTGACGACGAGCGATGGTGAGGGTGAGGGTGAGGATGATGTGGCCAAAGGGGATGGATGAAGGCAACAACAATGATGCCGATGAAGTCGATGGTGGAACTTGCAGGGACCAAGTACGCTTTCTTCTCAGATCTCTCTCTCTTCCCCCTATCTAGATCTTTTTCTCCTTTTTTTGTTGTTCATATTGGGGTTTTTTGAGTCTAGAAAGGGGTTTGGGATTGGGTTTGGTTGGTGTTCGGCCATGGTTGAAATTGGATGGGGCGAGTTTGGCTTAGGATTTGAAGGGGTTAGGGCTCGACTGGTGGGGTGTTGGAGTAGTATGGTATTTGGGCAGCGGGATCTTAGGCTAATGGTGATGTTTGGCACGGTATGGGAATTGATGGGGGCACTTGACTATTTGGATTTGGTGGTTTGGAAAGGTTCAAACACAAGGGTGCTAGCAGGGGTAATGTTTGACTAGGATAGATGAGGGACTCAAGGGATTCAATTGATGTATGGATGTTGGTGAGAGGATCCGCTTCGGGGTTTTGGGTTTTTGAGGATCGGTTAGGTTAAACAGTGTCTATAGTTGAGGAAAGCCTTAGTTGGATGAGTGATTTGGAGGATCTGTGCTGGAGGGCCAATATAGTGGAGATGGATTTTGATTGCCGAATGGGATATGGAGATGGTGATAGTTCGGTAGGGATGGAGTACCAATTTTCAAATCCTGGTGGATCCATCTTCGTCTTTGATTCCAAATGATGTTGATCGGGGATCAACCCAGGGTGGGCAAGGGAAGATGGAAGAAAGAGGGGATGGGCCAGGCTTCACATTCGAAGTTCTCAGGCTTCATGCCTATGGCTTCACACCATTGCTTTCCAGGAGAGATGAAGAGAGCAAAACACTCAATCTTTTTTTTTTTTTTTCATTAATCATAGTCTAAAGAAGCCAAGAGGCTTTACAACGCTTTAAATCGAGAAATAAAAATTCCTAGAACTAATCTTAACCATCTAAACATTTCTACGGTCAAGATTAAAACATTCATACTTAAAACATATGCCATTAAATAAAAATAATTAAAAAAAAAACTGCATATTGGCTGGGCCCAATAGATTGGTTAGCCTATGGGGTCATGGGTTTGTCGTGCATCACAATACCTTGGCTCGATAATTAGTAAGGATGGAAAGATTGAGGAAGATGTCAAAACATAGGATAACAGAGGGATGGTAGTGGAGACTTGTTATGTACAAATATGGATGATTTTGGATACGCAGCCTTTGATTAAGTTCTACCCGTTCCTTTATTTGTTTGGAATGAACCTTCATATTGCCACTGAACCTGATATATGAAGGCTACATATGATCCCAGGTGTGCCAATTTTCTGCAGATTTGTGTGAGCTATAATCCTATTAAAGTGTTTTTGTTGCAACAATACATACTCATGTTCATATAGCACATAACATTTGGTGACATGCAGTTGTTCATTTTGATCTAACAAAACAGGTGAGTAGTAATAGCTGGAATTCTTGAGGTACTTTGGTTTCAGTTTCCAACCGCATACTGCTATTATGATCTTTATTGAAATTGCAAATTCCTGTCAAATGAGATTGCTATTAGTCTGATGGTGTAAATTGAAAATCCTAAAAGATCCCTAACCTAATTCGGTTTTACTTTGTCATAACTTCAGTTGCGATCATTTGAAGAACAACTGATGGTTCTAAGTAAAGAGAGAGATCAGCTGTTGAAGCAAAGAGATTCTGCCCTTCAAGAAGCTCAACTTTGGCGTTCTGAACTTGCAAAAGCTAGAGAACGTGTTGTGATACTAGAAGGAGCTGTTGTGAGAGCAGAAGAGAGAGCCAGGGTTTCTGAGGCAGATGCTGAAGTGAAATTAAAGAATGCTGCTGAAAAAGAGTTGGCTGCTGCCAAAGAGAAGGAAGAGCTTCTGACATATGCGAATATGTTGGAAACACAACTTCAAAGGTTTGTGTTGTTCTATGCTTCTCCTGTACATTCATTCAATTTATCCATTCTTTGATGGGTTGCTATCTATATTTCCTTAGATACATTTATTTACCTAGTCAGTAGTTATTTCAATTATATTGTTATTTTCTCTTACTTTTAGGTCTTGCATATTGCAGGAATTTGATTCAGTTGCTAGTGAGAAAATGTTCAATTGACAAATGTGCCTGTCTTTTTCTTGAGAAAGCGTGGCCCATGGTTTCTATTACATATATTTATATCTATAAGGAAATTATCTGGTGCAATGGACTTTGGGTGCAATGAAGCTGCAAGATGCCCATGATCAAGTTACCCTCACACTACACTACTACCCCACCCCTCATGAATTAGCACAAGAGAAAATTTGACACTCATCCAACTGTTGTTTATTTTTATTTGGAATCCCAAAAATGGTACCTTACAAAACGGTTGAACTTAAGGGCCATTGATTCAGGGAGGTAGGATGATGTAATGGATTTGATATTTTGCATGCTAAAATGTCTCATCGAGCTCTTTCCACCTCCACCATAATTGTCATAGCCCCAAGTGGGCCATAAGGGTGGGGGCCCTCACATCCATATTCAATGCCAACAGCCTAAATGTGAGGCCCACATGCCTTACTCTCAATGTAACATGAGAGTTACTCTCAAAGGAGCATCTCCCATATATATATGTATATATATATAGAGAGAGAGTACCGATCCAGTGTGCGCACCTCAACGTGCGGCCCACATGGGGCCTCACCTCAGACTGGGACCAGCAAGGATTCAAAGATCTCCCCTAGCCCTTCGTCTCTGCAAAGAATCAGCCCATCCCTGATCATCACCACCTCGATCTGGGCTCCACAATTTTAACGGTGTACAGGCCATTTAGATGGGTGTGCAATCAATCCAGCAGTGTATAGTACATCGGATGGGTGCAAAGGTGCGCCCCATGTGAAATTCAGGCCCCATGTGGGAGATTTCTATTTCACAAGGGCTTGAAGTCTAATTGAAGTGGCCCACCATATTCCATTAATCCATAAAAAACTCACAACCCAATGATATACATGAAGGTCTAAGATTTTCTTTGATGGAAATCTTATAATAAATCCCTAGGCCCCACATGGAAAAGGTGGACATGTCTCCATGATTGGTGTGTAACGCAGGATCTCAATGGAAACGTGGCAATGGAAGATGGGCGGGAAGCTGGGAGGAAAGAAGACTAGATGAGTATGCTTCCGGGCAGTAAGATTTGCATTATCTATGAGGTGGCATTAACTATCTGTTGTGGCACTATTTCATTGGATGTAACAAATGGGGCAAAAATGCCTCTTCTCAAACGGGGAGTTTTTGAGAATCACACACAGATATATATATATATATATATATAGAGAGAGAGAGAGAGAGAACCCCTCTGCTGAGCAAGGTGAGCACCACTTTCTTATGGGGCCCTTGGTGGGCCCCATTTGGATGGGTGCCAAACTTGGGATCAGTGACTCTCACCGGGAGTCCTTGTTTTGAGGTCCACTTGGATGGATCATTACTTGGGCCTCACTATGCATTTTCGCACGCGGTACTCACCTTATCGTGAGCACCGGTGGTTAGGGGAGGTTTTCCTATATATATAGGGAGGTGCTCTTGTGAGAGACACTCTCACCTTACTATGAAAGATAAGGTGGGGCCCTCACATCCATATCCAATGTCAACAACTTAAATGTGAGGGCCCTCATCTTTATCTCTCATAGTAAGGTGAGAGTGTCTCTCACAAGAGCACCTCCCATATAAATATATACATATATATATATATATATATGGTTGGGGGGGGGGGGGTATGCAAGTGAGGGATTCCCTCACCATGTGTGGTGAGGGACTCCCTTTTTGGGGAGATTTCAAGTACAAAAGGTTGTACTCCCTTCAAGTACAAAAGCCCCTTTTGTACTTGAAACCTCCCTAAAAAGGGGAGTCCCTCACCACACATGGTGAGGGAATCCCTCACTTGAATATTGCCCATATATATATATATGGGAGGGCCACTCCCAACTCATGCTGAGCTTATTATCAGCTCACACTCGTGTGGATATAGCATTAAAAAAATGAGACATGTTGATGTTGATGACACAAAAGGCCAAAAATTCTATTCTCCTGCGCAGGCCACCCAAATGAAGAGGGCTCTAGTGAAAAAATCAGGAGCCTTTGCTGTCCTCCCTCTGCTGGTCGTTGCTCTCCCCTCCTACTTTGCTGAGACCCGACTTTTGCGCTCACCGCCGGGCTCTGTCTCTCTCACTCTTCGACCGTCTTAGCCCCTTCTCTCTGAGTCTCTTGTGTAAAAGTAACAAGAAACCAATGAGGGGTTTTTCCCCCCTAAAGTTATGATTGAATAAAGAACAGAACTACTTCTTAAGAAAACAACCATCCATTTTCTTGAGGTAACCTATTATGGCCCATTCCAAATGAAAGTCAACAACTTCGCCTTGAACTTAAGAGGATCATTAATGCTTTCTGGGGTTTTTTGAGCACCTTCAAACAATGTTATGGACTCTTGTCATGTGGAGGGATGATACAAGGGCTTAGAAATGCCAGTTTTCAGTCAATGATCAACACCCTCATCTTAGCTTTATCCCATTAATCTGGGGTTGGCTTAATGAACTCTACTGTTTACTGTAAATAAGCTATGACTAAGCTGAAGAACATAAGAGCCTTAGAAGGTGGAGAAAAGGCCAGACAATTGTACACCTAGAACCTTTTTTTGTTTGTGGATTACTAAATTTCAGGAATCTCAAAGATCCCAAGAACAATCAATCTAGATTAGGATTTCCATCTGGGTATTTCTAGAATCCCAATATTTCCCTCCTCACGTGGTGGGATTTCTACAACTCCCACTCGAATCAACCAAAAAGAAAAAAAAAAAGAAATCTCATTCGAGGTATCCCATTTAAGAGATTCTAGCAGTATAGCATTCAAAAAACATAGTATTTTGATGAAAAACAAATAGAAGCATTTCAGAAAACAAATCCGATATCTCTTCAGGAGAACTGCCCGGAGAAGATGGGACGGATAAGCCCATCCGCTGGAGTTAAACGAACAAGAGAGGGATCTCATTTTAGTGGAAACACCCCCACCCCTTCTACCCTCCTCTTTCCCAAGAACATGAAGAAAATGAATAAACAGATCCAAAACTCATCAGAAACAAAACAACAATAATAATAATAAGAGGCATTTAATTTCACTTGACATCTTTACATATCCTCTATATCTCAAAATGAGAATTACACAGACCAAATTACAAGGAAAGTTTAACACAAAGGGCATCATCATCCATCCCAAACATGCCCAATCCAACTTTCCCCTTCTTTCTTAAAAAAAAATAAAAATACAGCTAAAACAGAACAAGAAGGAAAAAAAAAAAAAAAAAAAAAAATTATACAGCTAAATGCCATAGTACTTACTAGTTAGAGAGATAATCTCAGAAGTTGAAAAAAATCACAAAGAAATGCATACCTAGATGAAGAATCTTGTTTAGAATCCTTGGAATAGTTGGATCCTTTGATTTGGTAGCAAGAATCTTGAAAAAAAGAATGTTGACCACTAGAGGGCAGTAAGAGGGTTTTACAGCAGTGAAAGAGGAAAAGAGGAGTAGAGATGAAAAAGAAGGAGAAAAAGTCGTCTGGGAGGGTTTTATAACCCAGCCGATACGTAGCGGCCGCCACGATATTTACATCCTTGGCTTACATCACCACCCCGCATTGATCTTAAGTCAAAACAAGAGATGGGTGATGCCGAATCAATGCATACACATATAAAGACCTATTTAAGATTAAGATCGAGAAATATCTCAAAACATGTGCAAGGCTCCTAAAAGCCAAGAAAATGAAGAAACAGATAATTTGAGTTAAATAGGGTTATACGGTCCAAGTTACTGAAAAACATAGCTTTTGGGCAAAATCGAGTTCCAAGTACACAAAACAATCAAAACTAATAGTTTTATGCATATTAAAATAAAGCTAAAAACATTGACAAATTCTAACCAAAATTGGGCAACATTTTGGCTAGAAGCGGGGGCCCAAATGGGTTCAAAAAGAGCATGGTGATCCAGGTAACTCGGGAGGGGGAGAGCATCGAGTGCTTGCTCTACAACCCAAGAAACCTCCTAAGGATCGGGGCACATCCAAGTTCAGAGCACAGCGAAGACCACGCGCTAATTCCAAGGACCATAGGTCATGTCAAGGGTCAGGGTACGTCCAAAGTCAAAGCACATTGAAGACCGTGCGCTAATTCCAAGGAATCCCCAAGGCCAAGACACTAAGGCCAGTGAGTCCACGGTCATGACGAAAATCAATAAAACTAGAGTGATGAAAAAGCATTAAAAATAAGTAGAAACAAGAATACAATACTAGTGCCAAGTTAAACATCAATCGTTGTCCAATACTAGGGTATGTGACGATTGATCACACTTATGGGCCCACCTAACATGTTATTAAGGTACCAAAAGGGTTAGGAGGGTCTTAGGGTCATTTCCAGCAAGAAAAACACTCAAAATAGGCTCTGAATGGAACAATCGTGTGGCTGCCGTCAAGCCCGAGTGGTCACGGTCGACTGTGGCCGACCGTGGAGACTGCAGGTAGTACCAGTCACACTTTTTCACCCTGTTTTGGCCACTGTTTGGGGTGTTTTCCAGCTTTTGCAATTTCCAAAACTTTATTAAAATTCTAAATCTTTTGAAAGGATCAAATCCATCAAATAATAATGATAAGCACAATTTAAAGATTAGAAAATCAAGATATACAATACCATTGAAATATAGAAAATGGAAAGTGGATAGATCTACACATGCATGCTATGAATCATCAAATGGGCACTTGTCTGGGCTCAAGAACTATCCAAAAGATCCTTTAAAACTCTTAGAAGTTGCAGAAAAGTCTTCCTGAAGAAATCCCCAAATCTACACCAAGAAACCCTAGAAATCACACCTGTGCTAGAGTTGGAGAAATCCTTTAAAAATGGAGATCATGGAAGAAAAAGTGATCCTAGACAAAAGTAGAACAAAAGGCGATCTTGCCTCTAGAATGCCCAATGGAGAAGAAGAAGTTGGTTGATGGGTCTGCCTTGTGTGGAACTTCGTAAAAGCGAAGGAGGAGAGCAAAGGAACGACGAGAAATGAAAAAGAAAAAGAAAAAGAAAAAGAGGAATGACGAGAAATTGTTTGGCAGTGATAGATTTGATGGGGCAGCCCCTCTTAAGGGGCTTATCTTGGGCAAGGAAGATGAAGAGGAGGAAGGAAGGAGTTTCAGGTGGCCAGTCGTGCAGTCTATGGAGGCGAGGGTTTTGGGGTGTTTTTATAAGAAGACGTGCCTGGAAAATTACAATTATGCCATTAATGATGGGCTGGGCTTGCAACAACTAAACGGGGCTCTCCCGAGCCCGGATGGACTCGGGCAAAGAGCAAAAGTTGTTCCAAATTAAAAGATCTTTCCCACAAGCCCTAAACTAGATTTTTTGCAGATTGTTTGCAAAACCCAATTTTTCAGAAATTACGAATACCCCCTAGAAGGGGTACCACGGTTAAATATGGATTTTCAGGATCTCGAATGAGTGCGGGCTGAACACGAAAGTTGTTGGGTATGACAAGACCTAACTTAACCCAAAACGATAATTTTATAAAATTTCCAAAATACTTCTGACTCTTCCCTAAAATCTAGTCTAGTTAGACCCTTCCAAGTACCAAACTTGGTTCGGACACTCCCAAAACTTCCCAATACTCTTCCAAACACCAATCTAATATTCTAACTCACACAAACACTCAGTTCAAGCTTCCCAAGTTTCCTGGAATTTACAAATAGGTCCTAGGTTACCCCGAACTTGGCCAATAGATGACCAATTGACTCAGGACACCTGTAAAACATCTAGGTTTGCCAAATTAGTAACTAAACACACTTAGTTAACTAATACAAATCATCAAACGTCAATAATCGTAATTAATTAATTACTAAACATAATTAGCCGGGGTCGGGATCTTACACAGGTGGACCCCCATAGTTTGGACTATTCCTAAAAAGGACTAAAAATGAGCAAGCTATGCTTTCCAGATATGTATATGGGGATTGGGGGTATGACTATGACTTTTGGGAATTTAGAACACGGATATAGATACAACTGTCTTGATTTTATCTTTAGGAGTTTCTGAGTTAATAAAATTGTCATTCTTTTCATTTGTTTCTCATGTAATAAAGGACTTGTTAAAGTAGGATATGCTAACCTATACCCTAGAATTACCCGTTGTAGTATCGGGTACTTATATGAGTGTCATTCTGATCAACACAGAAACAGTGGGCATGTACAAAGATCCGGGCATCATAGTGCCTAGGTGTTGTTTAGAAAAATGCCCACCTCCTGTGGGGCCCACATAGGATAAATGATCATTGCCTTTAGTTTTAGATTCATTTATTAATGGTGATGTATTGTGATAACTGACTGATTAAATCCGGTGGGGACTAATACCCAGATCCATGTCAAATGACTAATGACTAATGCTAATTCAAGGGGTAAGGTGAGTATGACGAGATCAGATTGATTTAGGTGGCGAGGGGTTAGTAAAGGGGCTGTATGGGTGTATAGGTGATGTTGATAATTACAAAAGCAGTTGCGGCAAGAGTGAAAGAAGTACAGATGCAACCAACTCGATGCAGGACTTGGCCCTTGGCAAGACGACGCCTTTTATTTTCTCAAGCTTGGGTGTGTTAACAGTTGGGCCGAGACACAGGAATGAAAAACAGATGTGATGCCTCCTGCTGCAGCATTTTTTGTTTTACCATTTATGAAGGGTGAAATAAATCAAGAAATGTGCAGTAGGAAAGATAGGTATTTGTGATGGAGTTAGTTATGAATTGGATGCTCCCCAAATTGTAATACGTTTGAATATTTTGGCATCCATTTTTACCTCATGTTTAAGGTTGCAAATGCAACAATACGAAACAATAATAATAATAATAACAACTCACTTTATGTTGCTCATCATTTTTCTTCCCCTAACCAGTCTGAATTAGCAGTACTGATAATATTAGAGGCAGATAATTTTTGTTATCATCTGAAACTAAATGCCCTTGTAATTGATAGGTAGATAAAAATGCCTATCACGTAAAAGCCTAATGTTAATTAGTTTTCTCTAATGCTCTAAAGCTTTAGTCATGTTCAAATAAGCCTGAATGTCTGGCATCAATCAATTTTGTCATAACTGTTCTACTGATCTCATGATTATGAATTTCTGTCATCTCTGGAATTCTTAATTTGGTATTTATCGTACATCTTTTATTCTTTCAAAAACAGACAGCAGAGCAACGAAAAGAAAGTCGTCAAAGAGAAAGCCGAGTCATGCTCTGGTGCTGATAACGCCCTTGCAATGACAAAGCATGTGGACTTGTCAGAAGACAACGTGGACAAAGCTTGTCTGAGCGTCTCGAGGTCTATTTCAGTTCCTGGAGATGGTATTGTCCAACTGGATGTCGACAGAGTCAATCTTCGATCAATTGGTGACAGCGAATGGAGCGACGTTCAAACAACAGATGCAAGGATTGCTGATGTTAGGGAGATTTCTCCCGAGGCAGAAGCAAGCAGCATGGATATTCCTGTTGTGCCAGTAGATAACAACCATCGTAATGGGGGAAGCTCTCAACACTGAAATGCCTCCAAAGAGGACCCTTAAAAATCTATTTCAAATCAATGGGCCAGTCTCACGCAAATCATCTAATTTATGTTGTATAAATAAGATGGTTGGGAGGCCTCAATTTTCTTTTTTATTTCTGTATTCGACTGTTGTACTTTTGGGATGTTTAAGCCTTTTCCTTGACATGTATTAGGAAGCTTTACTCTGTAACTAGATCACACATTTTCTTTTGTGACCAAGATTTTTTCTGTCAAGTCTGCGAAAGGAAAATGATCAAGGGTTTTGAGTTATATATATTGATATGTTTGATATGGCCTACATTCCTGATGGTCCAAAAACTTGAAGATGCAAGTGATGACATTCCTGTACTCTCACTCATGCGGATCCTGCAGAAAAGAAATACACTAATCACCCCATTACAGTAACATAAACCATAGAACTTAGAATTTGGATTTTCTTTAAGACCCTTTCGAAACCTTTTGAAAACCTATTTTTGTTTTGGGGCCGCTCAACTCCCTTCGTGGAGTTTACCGGACCCCATGTCATAAGCACCCAAGATGTTGGACCCACCCTAACTAACTGGAAGTGGTGGACTTGTGGGGGTCGTTTGATCACACAGTCATCCCCAAGGATTTTACAAAGGCATGTAGATGTACTTTGAAGTCATGGATGCACATAATTAGGATTATGGGGTGACAACTGCTACCCCCGAGTAAGGCATTTGATGTTTGAGGACCGAATCCTATGTGTGCGTAAATCCAAATCTGACTACCCCCAACATTTTAATGGCATCCCGGAACTTCGGATGGTAACTTGTAATGGTTCCTTGATTTTGCCATATCAATCTATCATGTTCATATGGTTAGTTGTCCCTTCGCGTACGTGGAGTATGTGTCTCTTACATGTTACTGTGTTTTTGTACGTGGACCTTCCGTACCCAACCTTATATTAGTATGCTAGCATCGTGAGTCACATCCTGGGGTTAGCGCATAGTCATTGCCCTACTTCCCACATGACGAATCCACGGTTGTGGTGTATCGGGTCATTAGCGAGCATTTAGTGCCCTGCTTCCTCCCTAGTCATCCGGATCCACCTTATAACCTTTTACCCATTTTGGGATGGACGATTCAATGCCGGAATGTTGTTTTACTGTAGGCTTGATCTGTCTATCGTTTAAATCCCGTTCTTCTAGTCTTCCTTGTCCTTGTCTATACTCAAGTCCTCTTACCTATCTTTATTTAATTTTACGTCAACCCAGTTGATCTTGACTTGATAGGGAATTGCTCCTCTCGGGAAACATGCTTTGTTTTGTATACTTGCTTGGAGTAGGCCCCATTATTGCTTCCGTTTTGGAGGTAGGACTTGGTTGTTCATATTTAGTCTTGATTCTCAGAGTCGGCACCACTCGGCTTCCATCTCATAACAGTGTGATCCAACCGCCGTGAGATTTAGACTTATTTGAGTATCACCTTGTAGGTTGGTTGTTCTTGCTTGTACACACGCTAGCTAGTACTACGCACGGTACTGAGTTTTTACTTGTTATGGCTTGTTTGCTTGTTTGGTTATCTCCTCAGCTACGACCATGCAGTAGAGAGAATATAGCTTTGTATGGATTGCCATATTGCAAGTAATTTTTTGTGACAAAGTATTCGTCTTGCATTGATTCTTATTATTATTGCTCAGTGAATTACTCATGCTGTATCCTGCTTAAGTAGTTGTTTTCTCTACTTGGAATTCATTATTAAATCCTGTGTCTTGTATTCATATTTGAAGCAACATATTATTATTATTCATAGTAAACATCTACAAGGTTGTCATGCCTGATTCTTTGTTAACTTTGGTGTTGTAGATATTGCCCCCGCTACCCTTGAAATGGAGTCATCTCAGGCATCTGAGGAGCGAGGGAGGACATAGGGGTTTGGTATGCTAATGATGTCATGTAGATATCAGGTTTTGCTCCAGTTACATTTTGGGAAGCGAAATGAATGTAATGTTATCTTTTGGGTTTTTGTTTGTACAGGCCGTGTTGGCCTTTTTCTTTAGGAAATTGTATTTAAAACCTTATCTTTTGTGTACGTATTTTAACTTGAGCTAATGAATGGGAATGCCACTTTATGAACTATCTAACTCTGATATTCCTATCTCATATGATTGTTTATGTTTGTTAATGATATTATTTGCTACAAGCTTCGGCTGATATACACTTTGTTGTTGTGAGGCATAGCGTGGTAATGTAAGAGATCCACGTAGCAGAAACATGTGGAAAATTGCCCGCGTGGGTGAAAATTTCTGTATCACCCCGCGAGCACTGCCGCGATCCGGGATTTTGGACCAAGATTAGTACTAACCCGGTCTGGGTTGTGACAAAGATAAAATTAGGGATCATACCAGATGTGTTAACAGCATGTGATTCAAATTTTGTGAAATTTAGGTTTCCGTTTGTCGATGGAAATATATGCTTTCCGTATATGTCTTATGTCGTTATATGATATGATAAGTTTTGACATAATATGATATATTAATGTAAGCTGTACCCCGATTACGCGTGTGACTGTCGGAGAGTATATACTTAGTGCTTAGTAGACTTGTAATTAAGATATGTGTTTCACACGCTTTGAGAGGCTTTAATAATATTGAGAACAATATCTATTCTAACCATACTATGAGAACAATTAGACATATGGCTTTGATATCAGAATAAGTACTAGCCTTTTTGCCTTGGATCTACTATAAGAAAAAGTAGCAAGCCTTACATGAGGTGGGGTAGCTAGCCCACAAGGATTGATAGTGAGATATCTTATCTATTTTTTAATTTTATTCCTGTAATTCTGATCAATCTGGATATGATATGAATGTAATGAACTCTACGTACATGTCTTAATCCTTATCTGCATGATTGCACACATTGCTTGCATAGTTTTATTTAGTTGCTGCACTCACTTCAATCATAGACCCAACCCGAGTAATGAAGATGAACATGAATATAATTAGGATGGTGTACTTGAGGAAGTGCCTAAAGAGGGCATTTGTTAAATCTCATCAGCTAGCCATTCCCACCAAAATCTTGAGGCATTAGTAGAGACGGCATAAATATTTTTTAATATTTTCCCTAGGGTGGAGCCCACTTATCACGCCCCTAGAATCTAGTCGGATCCTAACTGCATCCTTAGGGCGTGAGAATTGAAGCCAATTAAAAGTTTTCCCTGAATTGCATTTACAAACCTAATTTTGGGTGGATCGAAGTCCATAGTGAGGTTATGAGTGATGATCTGTCACAATAAAAAACCGCGGAAGAAACATTTCATACAATCTATGGAGATGGTTAGCAAAATAACATATGAAAATGTTAGAGCTGATACAAGTAATGGAAAGGCTTTTTTTACTTAAAGTTTAATTACAAAATGCATTCAACGAGCTGTATAGCTAGTCTAACCCAGACAAAACCTAAAATTTGTTATGGACTACCTCTAAACCATTAAATTTTAGGATCATGGATCAAAAGGTTATGATGATATTATGGACTCAGGATTTTGCATATAGGTAGGCCTCATATGCATATTTTCATCCAATGAACTTCCATTATCATCATGCATCCCAACGGGGCTAGCGCTCCCCATCATATTATACATAATGCATATTTCAAATGTCATCCATGGCTTGCTCATGTTTAGCATGGTCAACTCTCTCTCTCTCTCCTTTTTTTTTTTTTTTTTTAAACTTACCCATATCTTGCGATATCAGAGGATGTATCCTACGATATAGTAGGATATGTCCCTATAAATCTTCACACAAAACCTATTTTCTTTACTCTTTTTTCACCCAGGTCCTCTTTCTTTCCTCCATTTGTCCTCTTTCCTCTTGGTTGGTCACATGGTGAGGGACTCACAATTTTCTTCTTCCATCTTCTTCTTTTTCTTCTTCTTCCTCTTCATATAGCACAATTGCACCCAAGCACAAAATAGGTGACTCAGGATCCCCCTTTTCCTATCCTACAATATCCTGGGTATGGGCAAATTTGTGTAAAAAAAGAAGAGAAATTTAGAGGAGGCTCTCTAGTGTCAATATTTTGTAATTTGTTCCCTTCTCTGTCATACAATAGTTTAAGGGTATTTTTCCATAAAAATTCATAGATTATATTACATATATTAGCGAAACATCGAACTTATCAATAACATCAAGTGAGCTTTATTGACATTCATACATGGCTCCCTTAACAAAGATCTAAACTGTTCATGTGATACTTAAACTTATTTCTTTCTTAACTGACCTAACATCCATAGTTGTAGTGGCATTCACCACATGAATAAATTGATAATAGATAATTATCTTTAATAAAGCAAGATTTTTCAAACAATAAGTCCCACTTTTGAGGACTCCAAACCTTCCATGTGATAAATAGAAGGCTCATCCATCACCAACTAGAATTTTGATTTACTTGATTAATTAAAACTTTAATAGATCAAATTGGAATTAATTGTGCATTTAATACATGAAAGTTCAATATGATTGGAATAAAACTTTACTCAATGATTCATAGAGTGGTGTTTTGATTTAAGTAATTCTTTTAAATTCTTTTAAATTCATTGTAATCCAAACACCCCAAACCCAAACCACAACCCCCCCCCCCCCCCCCCCCCCCCCCCCCCCCCACACCCCACCCACCCGAAACCCAAAAAAAAAAGGATCCTAGGTTTATTTATTCTTGTTCAATAAATAACGGTTGCGCAACTTGCCTCACGGCTCTTCCAATTTCTCATGACCAAACAAGCATAATGATAGATTGTCACTTTCTCCGGAAAAGAGTTGTCAAGGAAGTATATGTTCCAATCCAACACCGAGTCACAGAGATTTTTAGCAGCTTGTTTCTAAGGGGCATTCTAAAAGTTCATTATCCTATAATGTAGAGGTTGTTATCATATGTTACTGAATTATATGCCCTAAGGCATTTTGGCCGTAATTGTTCCCTGTTGTACAATGGTGTACTTTCATTTATTGAGTATTACATTCTCACTTTCTACAATCAAGCAACTTATACTGAGTAGCCAAGCCAACCAAAAAACACAAAATACAAAAGAAAAAAGAAAGAAAGAAATCATTCGTCATGAAAATAAGTAGCATTGTCAATCAGCAGTAGTCAAAAACATCATCTGGCTGGTGCTCTAGTTTGGGAAGCTGAAAACATCTGGCGTAAGCGACTAGCAATTTCAGTGAAAGAAGGCCGAGCCACAGGGTTTGGGGCCCAACACTGCTCCATTAGCTTTCTCCACCCGGGATCACACCAACCCGGTACGGGTGGCCGCAATGTGTTGTTAACGATACCTCCTGGTTGGAAAAATCAATTTGACAAGAAATTTTCTCTGAATTGAAGAATGTGATTTTTTTGTTAACAGCTACAATTAGACATTGATGGAAAATTTGGTTTTTTTCGTGTTATCAACAATATGACATTCTTAGATGGGTTGTCACCCTTGTAAGACAGGTTATCTCACGCTCAGAATTAAAGTTCTGGCCTTACCAAATCTCAACAACACGAAAAAGATAAAAGATAAAATGCGTAGAAGTGTACCTATGATTGCACCATAATGCATATTAGCATAAGGCTCTTCGCCTGTGAGAATTTCCCACATGACAATTCCAAATGAGAAAACATCAACCTGCCAATGATGCAAAGTCAGATATAAACAATGCTTTAAGTAATATGTGTGTGAAAAGTGCTAAAAATCCTCCTGGGGAGTTTTTATTTTTATTTTTATTTTATTTTATTTTTTATAAAAAAGCCCCTCCCATGGGGCCCAACATGGTCTGTGGCAACCATGGAATGCCACCGGATGGAATAGTCTGGATGAGATCTACCTACATGAACATTTTCAACTCCATTAGATCATCCTAACCCCTTGGTCCATGACACCAAAGTTTAATGGTTTTAGAGGCATCATTTTCCCGTGATTTCAATCCAACGGTGAGCAAAAGTTGGATGAGTGTCATCAAATTTGGGCTCTGTACCAATTCATGGGGGTTAGTATGTGTGAAATGATTGGATTGGCTCAAGGTGAGCTCCACGCCCTAAAAACATGATGAGTGTTCATAGACATCCATCCATCACTATAGGGTGAGGGACACATAGTGGGGCAACATGATGGGGCCGACTTTATGATCCATCTGAAGCATCCAAACGCACGGACCCCCTGAATTACACTAAATCCATCAGGTTTTCACCAATCCAAATGGACTAGACCTATGGGTCGTTGGTCAGTTTTTTTTAATATAAAGTTGTTAAACTTGTGGCCCATGGATGAATGGGTTAGAGGCATGTGATTGACTGCAAACTTGATATTTGCGCTCTTCCAAAATCTCCTTTTCCATTCCCCATTTCCCCCTAGTCCTGTGATCAATGGGGCCCCAAGTGGGCCTCATCGAGTTGTCCATCACCATAATATGGTGGAGGAATGGATGCACATGAACATTCCTCTCTCTATATATATCTATAGGGAAATGCTCTTATGAGAGTAACTCTCACATTAATTGGGGGGGGGGCTCATTTTAGGATGTTATGGATCTCATGGTTCCTCTCCTAACTCTCATATTAGTGTGAGATAAGCCTGTTAATTTGGCCCTAAGACAAGGGGGGCGGCCCTCAAAAGGCCCTTAAAATAAGGGCTTTTGTTTCTAACGAAAAGCCCTACGACCAGGCTTGGACAATCTTTTGCTAGCCCTGAGATTTGAAGGCTGGGCTTGGACAGCATTAGCCCGGCCCAGCCCTGGCCCTCCCCCTCCTACTTTTATTTATTTTATATAATATATATAATTATATGTAAATATACACTAAAATGCCCTTATCATAGTCACTTAGTAGTAATAGGGAGATATTAAAGACAATTTCATACCCACCTACCCATTACAAAATGTCTAAATTAATACATACTTGGTTCATTTCATTGATATTTAATTATTTAAGTTATATATTGTAATTGATACATAATCAATAAGTGTTGCACGGTTGCTTCCAATCCATTTCTTTTGGTTTTATTGTTTCTTATTTAGGCCTTTTATATTATTTTTATAAATCCATGTTATTGCAAAAGGGGGGTGGACTCCTTCCTATTAATAATGATACACTTTTTCCTCTATAGAGTTGCTTGGGATGTCAATCAATTCATAGAGGTAGTTTGTATGTGGATTGAACTTTAAGGATATGGGGTGATCCAAATATCTTTTTAATTAGATAATTGTAACTCTCAATTTCTAAAAGTCTAAGCTAATAGTATTTTTTTAAGTGAATTTATTTTTGTGACTAAAACCCAAGAATGTGTAATAGTCAGATCAGTGTTTAATTAAAAATAATGCCAATTAATAAAAAGTATGTGAGTGTAAATGGTTTAAAACTCTCAAAGATAAGACACTGCTAGAATGATTTCATACATGAAAGTTCATATCAAAGTCATATGAAAGATGTGAAATAGATCATTCTCTTTATCCATTTTCCTTCTTTGACAAAATAAATAAAATTATATTTTTAGAACCCAAGTCACCAAAGGATGTATGACTTTATCCGATAAAAGAAAGTTTTTAGAGACAACTTATATTCTTCCGATGTTTTCTTAATGGTTCATTTGCAACTAAGGTTAGACAAGATGACGGATGTTTTCTTAATAGTTCCTTTGCAATTGAGGTTAGACAAGATAACGCTCAATCACACTCAAATTGTGGTGACAATTTTAATAAAAGAAATATATATATATATATATATATATATATATTTTTGTGTGTGTGTGAGGTCCTGAGCCTTGCCCTAGCCCTCGAGGGTAGGGTAAGGGCCTACATAGTGCACGACCTCCGAGAGCTTTGGCCCGCTCAGGCCTAGCCCTGCATATATTGAGGGTAGGGCTTGGACAACCTCAGGCCCGGTCCAGCCCGGCCCTTTGATAGACTGTGAGAGTTACTCTCATAGGAGCATTTCCCATATCTATCTATCTATCTATGCATTTATCTACATATACATAAGTATATATGGGAGATGCTCCTATCAGAGCATCTCTCACCTTACTATGAGAGCAAGGGTGGAGGCCCTCACACTTAAGTTGTTGGCATTAGATATGGATATGGATATGAGGGCCTCCACCCTAGCTCTCATACTAAGGTGAGAGATGCTCTCATAGGAGCATCTCCCCACACACACACAAATATACATACATATATACATGTACATACATATATATATATATATAATTTTTGTGTTTTTCAATTGTTATATAAAACATAGATGCATTAAAGTGTACTGTTTTATGCTTAATCAAATCAATAATGTTCATTATTTCATGCATCTTCCATGAGATACATCGACAACAGTATGCATGTTGCAATCAGGATGAATCATCACAGGGATGTGATATTTTAGAAGTCTCAGTACAATAGACATACAAATTGGAGCATTCTGCGAGCATAGCTCATTTTTTAACAAACATGGTACAAACCACTGCACTCAAACTGAACCCCATTCAGCATCTGTTTGGACTGGTTGGAACAGGAAGCAGACACTGGATCAGGCCAAGGGAATATCTGAAAATCACACCTGGGTCACAAGAAGGAAAGTGCCTGACCCAGACAGTTCAGACCGGTCCTCAAAATTAATATTAAAGACTGAAATTCTTATAAGTAGCCAATACCCAATCACTTCTTTTTCTCATTTTTCCAGTAGCCCTCTCCACTGGTCCTCAAAATTAAAATTAAATATTGAAATCTTTACAAGTAGTTAATACCCAATCACTCATTTCATTCATTTTCCATTAGCCCTCTTCCACTTCCTTTTTCTATTTAGTGCTTGAGCAAACACGACCCAACAGGTAAGCACTGTCAACCAAGACTAATAGAATCAGAATCTTATGGAGAACCTTACCTTTGGCAATTGTAAGGGGAATTTGGAAGGAGTGAACTATGCAAAGTTTTCTGAAGCAAGATCTAATTCATTTGATGGCTTGTTGGCAGAATAATATCATGGATGTTTCTATGGGGAATACAAGCAAAGGAAAATGTAACCAATACACCCAAAATGCCTAGGCGTTAAAGGAATGGCAAACTAACTACTTAAAATATTAGCTAATCAATCCAGGCCCACTCATGCAGGCCCATTTAGAACTAATTGGCGTATTTTACCATTAGTCAATATACATGTGTACATACCTTATATATTTGCTAGGATTTTGGATCTAGATTGTATTACTATAATTTAGGCATGATTAGATACTGTAAATTAGGGCAATCAGCCCCTTTATAATGAGAGACAGTGAACCCTTAAGGGACACACAATATTCACCAAAATACCCTATTCTTCCCATGCGCTTATCGAATGATATGGGCCAAGGGTCGACAACTACTACACGTCCTAGGGCTTCAGTTTCTTCAACATACAAGGATCTGTAGATCATCCTTGACATCTTCCAAGTTCTGGAAGCCCTCGGTGCATCTTCAAATCATCACCGATCGTCCCTGATCATCTCAGATCAGAGGTGGCCCACTTCAGATCATCATCGTCACATATGTGGAAGCAGCCCAGTTTGGTTGCAGGGATTTACCATTAATTATGGTATTTTTTTTCAGCAATTTTTTATAATCAGGGGTAGGCCTTCTGTCGATTTCTTTGGAATTTCAGTTTTATCCACTTGATTCCATCACAGCCATACAAAATCTTGGATCTGAATTGGATTTTGATGAGACTACTTCCATTAGTTGCATAAAATCTCTTTGCATCCATCTCTACCGTCAGATCTATCAGCAGATCACCTTGTGGGGCCCACATACCTGAAATCACCATGACGACAAGGTCGTCAGTCCATATTTGTGCAAATATGTGCACTGTTTCACTTGGTTACAACAGATCTGTGCAATGTTTCGATTGTTTACAACAGATCTGTGCACTATTTCACTCTATGCTTCTTTGTAGCATCACCCTTCCCACATCAGTAGACATCAGAGCACATCTCTGCCTCAAGTAACTGTTCTGGGAACAGTTCTGGACTGTTCAAGTATTTATTTGCCTCAGCACCTCTGCAAATTCTAATTAATCTAATAGTCATGGAAAAATCTGAAATTGCCTTGGTTCGCTTTGATGGAAAGAATTATACCTCGTGGGCCTTCCAATTTCAAATTTACTTAGAAGGAAAAGAACTGTGGGGATATATTGATGGGTCTGAAAGTAAACCAAAGGAAGAAACTAAGGATGCTAAAATCAAAACTTGGTTACTGGGCTCTGTTGAACAACATTTTATCCTCAACCTGAAACCTTGCAAAACTGCCCGTGAAATGTGGGACTATCTTAAAAAGCTTTATCGGCAAGGCAATGATGTTCGCCAATTTCAATTGGAGCTTGACATCTCTCAATTTACTCAAAGCACCCTATATAGGAATATTACAATGGCTTTTGAAGATTGTGGTCTGAATATGATGAGATCAAGTTGTAGGGCCCACACAACTGTATATAAATCCCATGTATGGGATTCAGTGATAAGATTATGTTGTTGATTTAACTGATTGACCTTCCTTGTATAGATTAGGAGATTGATTCATTCTTTATTCTGATTGTATTAATTAGCTTGTTTAGAGCCCTTGATTAGGGTATAATGAGATTATAAAATAGACAGACGATCCTCCCATTTGAGGTATTCGTTTCTCTCCAACTCTGTCTCCTTCCTTCTCTCATCTCATAAAACATTATTACATGGTATCCGAGCTTAGGTTAAGATCAATCCTCTTCTCTCATTGATCCAATAATTCTCCCTGGCGTGGATCTCCTCTCTGTTAGTACCTGACGTGCTCACTGATCAATAGTGGCCCACTAGGGATAATCTCCGTATCTCCAAGTGACCACCACAGTTGTGATCGACTATCCTTAAGGGTCTTTTTAAGGATTTTTCTGGAATTTTTTCATCACTTTGAGGTAGGTTTCAGCCGCTTCTTCCTCTGTCGTTTTTTATCAAGTTTTGTTAGATAGTTTTCATCGAGACCATCCAGATTTGTGGATCTGTATCCAAATCTCATCATACTTGGACTGATGGAAGGAACTTTGATCTTCTTTAAGAGATTCAAACCTGATCTGTGATTTGATCACCTTGTGGAGCCCACGACCAGATCCTGGTCCAAAAATCCAGTTCATCTGGCACTGTCTAGGCTGTCTGCCACTGTCTGGGGGAATATTGCACTGGTTTAGGTTGTTTGCTACTCTCTTCTGCTATTTGATAGTCATGTTTCGTGCTGTTGATGCTGCTTGTTACTGTTAAGGGCTGATTAATTGGGTACTGCTTAGTGTTGTTGCTGCTGTTAGTGCACTGTTGGCTGCACTATTATTGCATTGTTGGGGCTGTTTTACTGCTGTAGTCACCATTCATAGCAGATTTTTGGTTTCTGCTTCTCTGTTGTCTCTTCTCTACTACATTCTGCAATTGACAAATATGACGTTATCCCTATTAAATTCAATGGGCAAAACTATATGTCCTGGTCCTTCCACTTAAAGAACTTTGTCGAAGGACAGAGACATTTTAATTATCTTGATGGATCAATAACGAAGCCTCAGATTACAAGTACTGCTGACTCAAAAGGCCTCGCCACTAGGTCCAAAGAAAATGCGAAAATAGCCACTTGGATCCTTAACTCTATTGATCCCTCTCTTGCCGTGGCTCTTCAAGCCTACACTACAATAGCCCATATGTGGGCACATCTGAAGAAAGTTTACCATCAAACCAATAAAGCCAGGAAATTTCACTTGGATAGTGAAATTGCCAACTATAGTCAAGGGGATAAATCTGTGCAGGAATACTTTAATGGTTTCCTCACCTTATGGACTGAAAGAGATTCTATGTTGATCCAAACAGTCTCTTCTGATTTTATTTCTGAGGCTCTACAGTTAAAAGAAGAAACTCACATTAGCCAATTTCTTATGAATCTCCTACTAGAATTTGAATATGTTCGGTCTGCCCTCATGAATAGAGAAAATACTGCTAATCTTGATAGCGAAGAACTTCGTCTCACCACCCAGTGGGCTATTCTTGAAGAACCGAAGGCCTTCCTTGCACCCCTTCCAGCTGACTCTACTCTTCTAGCAACCCCCAATCTGAAGCTCACTCAATGCTATGAATGCAAACGCTTTGGTCATATTGCCAAGAATTGCCGTAAGAAGTTGGCTTGCCGCTACAGCAAGAGGTCTGGTCATCTTATTGATGACTGCCGCAGCCTCTAGCGAAGAAATGAGACGCAGCCTAAGAAGCCTCCCTCCAATCTGCCAAGACAGAATATTCCTTCCGCATTCCAGGCTCAAGCACCATCATCTGATGCATGAAGCACTTCATCTGGGGCCGTCTCCATCGTTCTTGCTCAGATTCAAGAACTAATCCAGAGCACGGTTACCTCTGCATATGCGTCTATGGGCTTCTCTAGCAGTCAATATCAAACTCATTCTCATATAGCATCTCCTGCTTTTCATTCCTCTGCATCTCTTTCTTCTATAACCTCTTCCACATGATTTTTAAATTCAGGAGCCTCCAATCACATGACATCTGTAGAACATAGCTTTACAGATTCCCACCCTTATCCTGGAAAAGAGAAAATAACCGCTGCTAATGGTGATCAACTACTCATTTCGAGAGTTGGTACCATTACTTTATCTAGTGTTTCTGGTCAGTCCATCACCCTTCCCAATGTTTACTTTGTTCCCAAATTATCAACAAATCTTCTTTCTGTAGGACAACTTATTGATGATGGCTATCTTGTTCACTTCTCTTCCTCTAATTGTGTTATACATGGGCGACAAACTGGGAAAGTGATCGTGACGGGGAGTAAACATGGGCGTCTGTTCTTGCTGGCAAGGATCAAAGTAGCGGTTGCGGCAAGCGTAGCGGTCAGTGGCCAAAGTGCTACGTAGTGGGCGATACGTAGCGGTTGCGGTGATACGTAGTGGTGTAGCGGTGTGAATTTTTTAAATGGTCAAATTTTTTAAAATCGTGTATAACAAACAATATTGTATTTCTTTAGTGATTTGAAACCATATAAGGGTAGAGATAACTTTAGGAAAGACTAATGAGGAGAAGAAATAGGAAAAACAATTTTTAAAATTAAAATTACTTGGCTCTATTAGGTTTTATACTGTAGCGCCGCTATTTTCAAAAATAGTGTAGCGGCCTCGACCGCTACGGCCGATAATGCGGGCGCTACGCTACGTAGCGGCCGCTATTTTGAACCATGCTTGCTGGACATTGGACATCATTCTTTCTTTGCTTCTTTTTCTACTTTCAATAAATTGTGGACTGTTTGGCATAAATGTCTTCTCGGTCATGTGAACAATGCACATTTACTTTCCTTGTTTAAATTTGGGTGTTTGGATTCTACTATTGACAATAAAATGATGTCTTCTTTATCTCAATCAAAGTGTGAAATTTGTTGCTTAAGTAAAAGTCACATCTTGCCTTTTTCAATTCATAATTCTCGTGCTTTGGCATCATTTGACATTATTCATTCAGATGTTTGGGGCATTGCTCCTACCTTGAATAGGACATGCTTTAAATACTATGTGACCTTTATCGATGACCACTTTTGTCATACTTGGATTTAGTTTATGCGCATGAAATCTGAAGTCTTCTCCATTTTTCAAAAATTTTATAACATGGTCCAAACCCAATTTCAGAAAGCAATCAAAATTCTTATATCAGATTCCGATGGAGAATACATGTCTCATGAATTCTCTGCCTTCCTTTCTGATAAAGGAATTCTTCACCAAAAATCTTGTCCGCGTACTCCTCGGCAAAATGGGATTGCGGAAAGAAAGAACAGACATTCGTGAAATTGTTCGTACTCTGTTAATTGCATCCTTAGTCCCTCCCAAAATTTAGTGTGATGCTGCATAGACTGCTATGTATCTTATCAACCGTCTTTCTAGCACTATTCTAAGAAAGACTACTCCTTACGAAGTTCTCTTTGGTAAAACCCCATCATACTCTCACTTACGTGTTTTTGGTTTCTTGTGTTTTGTTCATCTTCCTCCTACTGAGCACACTAAGTTATCACCACAGGTTGTTAAATGCGTCTTTTTAGTTACAGTAATGAACACAAAGGGTTTTTATGTTATAATCAATTAAAAAAACGCATGCGCATTTCTCGTAATGTGATTTTATGGAACAAATTCCCTTATTTTCTTTACGTTTGGATAGTCATCCTATTACTGTATCCTATCTACCTCAATTCTCGGAGTCTGATCCTCTCCCAGCGCCGCCGACTGAATCTTCAGGTAATAATACTTCTTCTAATAGCACCATTTCTGTACGACACTCTAGTCGTCCTTCTGTTGCCCCTAACCGCTATGGATTTCTTGCTCTTCTTACTTCCTTGGATAGTACTCCTATACCCACCTTATATTCACAGGCCTCAAAGATTGCCTACTGGCAAGATGCTATGATTGAGGAATTGGTTGCTCTTGAAGCAAACCAAACATGGGAATTGGTACCAACCCCGGATGGAGCCTCTGTGATTGGCAACAAATGGATATCCGTCAAAGTACACTCTAATGGGAATCTTGATCACTACAAAGCCAGATTGGTTGCACAGGGTTATAAGAAGGAATATAGAATTGACTATGAGGAAACATTTGCACCGGTGGCGAAAATGATCACCGTTCGTACTCTTCTTTGTGTCGCGGCAGCCCGCAACTGGCCTCTATGGCAAATAGACATCAAGAATGCTTTTCTACATGGGGACTTGAGCGAGACTGTTTATTTAAAATGTCCTCCAGGCTATACTTGTCCTCCAAAGCATGCGTGCAAATTGAGAAAATCTCTTTATGGACTTAAACAAGCTCTTCGGGCTTGGTTCGATAAGTATCGGGCAACAATCCTTCAGGCCAGATTTCGTCAAAGTCACTCTAATAGTTCCCTCTTTTTACGATGGACATCGAAGGGCTACACATTCCTCTTAGTCTATGTTGATGATATGATTATCAGTGGCAATGATACTGCCGACATTACGGATCTTAAACACCACCTTACTCGCCACTTCAGAATGAATGATCTTGGTGCTCTCACCTACTTTCTCGGGCTTGAGTTTGTGCATAACAAATCAGGCATTATGGTCCTTTAGCGCAAATATGTGACAGATTTGATCATGTCGACCAAGCTTGATGATGCTCACACTTTTGATACACCTCTGGAATTGAACAGCAAAATCAATTCCAATGATGGCACTCCCGTAGATGATCCATCTGTTTTCTGGTAGATAGTTGGTAGTTTGCTCTACTTAACTATGAATCAGCCGAATATTTCTCATGCAATTCATACGGTTAGCCAGTTTGTTAGCAATCCCCACAAACTGCACCTTGCTGCTGCGTTACGCATCCTACGCTATGTTAAAGGAACTCTTCATCCTTTTTTATACTTCTTTGCAATTATCAACTTATGCGGATGCTGATTGGGCTGGCTGTCCGGACTCTTGGAGGTCTACCACTGGCTAATGTATGTTTCTTGGCAAATCTCTGATTTCATGGAAGTACAATAAGCAAACCACTATATCAAAGTCTTCTACTGAGGCAGAATATCGGGCGATGTCATCCGCCAGTGCTGAAATTATTTGGCTCCACCACCTTCTATGTGAATTAGGTGTTCTTGTTGGTCGTTCCACACCTCTCCATGGAGACAACCCTAGTGCTACCAGAATTGCTAACAATCCGGTCTTTTATGAAAAAACAAAACATATTGAAATTGATTGTCACTTCATCTGTCGACATATTGTTACTGAGAAGATAACTCTGCCTTATGTCTCTACTCTTAATCAGTTGGCGGATATCTTCACAAAAGCTCTTCCTAAAAGGCAGCATCATGATCTCACTAGCAAATTGATGTTTTCTGCATTACCACATCAATTTGAGGGGGACTGTAGAAGATAGTGTGGCTTAGGCCCACTTAGGCCCAGCCCACACAATTGTATATAAAAATCCCACGTATGGGATTCAGTGATAAGATTATGTTGCTTATTTAACTGATTGACCTTCCTTGTATAGATTAGGATATTGATTCATTCTTTATTATGATTGTATTAATTAGCTTGTTTAGAGCCCTTGATTAGGGCATAATGAGATTATAAAATAGACAGACGATCTTCCCATTTGAGGTATTTGTTTCTCTCCAATTGTCTCCTTCTTCCTTCTCTCATCTCATAACATATTATTACACAAGTTTGCCACTGTGTCTGAAGCACTTCTACCCGAATTCCTTCCCTTACAGCAAAATAGTCATCGGGACCAGTTTCTCATGAAACTTTGTTTGGGATTTGAGACAGTTAGATCAAACTTGATGAGCCGGACTTCTTTTCCTCACTTAGATGACTGTTTTCAGGAACTTCTACAGGAAGAAAGTCTGGTTACTAAAACTACTAAGGAAAAACAAAGATCTGCTGCGGCTCCACTCCACTTGCCTATGTTGCTACAATCAGATCACTTCCCTGAGACATCAGTAAAGTTCAGTGCTATAACTATAAAAAATATGGTCATTATGCAAACCAATGCAAAGCGAAAATCTGCAAGTATTGTAAAGCCATTAGTCTCGTTATTGGAGAATGTCGGAATAAGGCTCGCAATTTTACTTCCCGCAACTATGCGCAATCAGCCCCTGGTACTTACACAGTACAGTCAGCTCCTAGTGTTTACATGGTGACCTCTCCACAATATGCACCCTCTGACTTCAGTGGTTCCCTACAGTATGATTCTTCTTCATAGCCTGGTTCCTCGTTACAATTTGCATCCCCAGCTCCTCTCACTCCTGATATGGTAGATCAAATGATTATCAATGCCTTGGCATCCATGAACATCTTAGGTACTGATTCATCTCTTTCTCATACATGGTACTTAGATTTTGGCGCAAGTAACCATATGACCTCTTCACCCACAAAATTACAAAATGTTGTTCCTTACACTGGTATTGTTACTGTTCAAACTGTCAATGGAGACCATCTCCCCATCACCTCTGTTGGTGATACCCCTGGCCCCTTACCATTAACCAATGTTTTAGTGTCTCCTTATCTTGCTACCAATTTGGTTTCTGTGGGTCAACTTGTTGAGAATAATTACAATGTCTCATTTTCTTCTTCTGGTTGTGTTGTGCAGGACTGAGTCGGGGAAGTGATCGCGAGGGGGCCTAAGAGTGGCAGACTGTTTTCCCTACCAGTGTCTACATTTATTCATAATAAATCTTTACACTAGTTATTTTGTTTTAATCTTTAGAATAATTCTCGGTCATGGCATAATAGATTTGGTCATCCGAATGCTTCTACGATGTTTACTTTATTTAAATATAGATTATTAAATAAACCTATTGATTCTGTTTCTTTTGAATATGATGCTTGTAAATTAAGAAAACGTAAAACTTTACCTTTTCCTCACTCCATAACACAGAGCACTGAATGTTTTGACTTAATTCACAGCGATGTTTGCGGCATTGCTCCTCTCCTTTCCCATGGCCATTTCAAGTACTTTGTTACGTTCATTGATGACTACAGCAGGTTTACTTGGGTTTATTTATTGTATTCTAAGTCTGATGTTCTTAATGCATTTCAATTTTTTCTTAGCTATATTGAAACCCAATTTTCAAAATGCATTAAAACTTTGCGCTTAGAATTCGGAGGGGGGGGGGGGGGGGGTGGGGGCGGAGTATGTTTCCAATGATTTTCAATCTTTCCTAAAGACTAAAGGAATCATTTCTCACCGTACCTGTCCGTATACTCCACAACAAAATGGAGTCGTGGAATGGAAAAACAAGCATCTCCTTGATGTAACTAGAACAATCATTAGTCCCTCCCCATTTTTGGGCTGAAGCTCTCACCACTGCAGTACATTTAATAAACCATCTTCCATCACCTACTATTGCTCAATTAACACCGCATTTTAAACTATTTGATCATCATTCTGTGTTTGATCATCTACATACCTTTGGCTGTGTTTGCTTCATTCATCTACCTCCCACAGAACGAACAAAATTAACCGTACAATCTCGCAGGTGTGTATTTTTGGGTTATGCCACTAATCAAAAAGGTTTTGTTTGCTATGATCCCATTGGTCGCCGCATTAGGATTTCTCGCAATGTTATTTTCTTTGAAAATCAGTATTTTTTCCAAACTCACTTATAGATTGTCCCCATCCATCTTCTCCCGCTATCTTACCGGGTTTTTCAAATAAAACAACTGTTACTAGGTTTCATCTTGACTTTATGTATCATCGTCGAGAAAAACCTACCACTGCAAATGCACGTCCTCCTGATCCTTCGCCTGCAACCGGTTCCACACCTACTCATATCTTGCGTCGCTCCTCCAGAACTCCTAAACCACGTGAGCGGTATGGATTTAACCACATTTCCTTGATGACAACCCTTTCTTTTATCTCTATCCCAAGTTTTTATTTACAGGCAGTACAACATGATAGTTGGAACCAGGCTATGAAGAATGAATTGGATGCATTGGACTAGAATCACACATGGGACATTGTGGATTGTCCGTCAACAGTTAAACCCATCGGTTGCAAATGGATCCACTCCATCAAACTTAAATTTGATGGCTCCTTGGATAGATACAAAGCTAGACTTGTGGCACTCGAAAACATGCAAGAACATGGCATTGATTACGAGGAGACGTTTTTACTTGTGGAAAAAATGACCATCGTTCGGTTACTTCTCGCCATTACTGCCTTTAAATCTTGGCCATTGTACCAAATGGATGTCAAAAAATGTATTTCGCCATGGGGATTTGAAAGAAGAGGTCTATATGCAGATACCACAGGGAGTCACCTCTCTATTTAAGAAATCTGCCTGTCGCCTATGGAAGTCTCTTTATGGTTTGAAGCAAGCTCCTAGGGCATGGTTCGAAACTTTTAGGGATCACTTATGCACGAGTGGCTTTACTCAAACCCCTAACGATCCATCTCTTTTACTGCAAACAACGTCTACTGGTGTTACTGTTCTCCTTGTGTATGTTGACGATATTATTATCACTGGCATTGATAATGGTATGATCAAATCTATCCAAGCTTCTCTCAGGGATTCTTTCCATATGAAGGATTTTGGCCCCTTGCATTATTTTTTGGGCTTAGAAGTGAATCAATCTCCCAAATGCTTGTTTATTAATCAACACAAATACACATTAGATCTTATTGAGCTGATCTCCATGAATCTTCGCCCGTTGATACACCTATAGAGGTCAATCTAAAGTTGAGTAAAGATGATGACGATCTTCTTTCTGATCCGCATACTTACAGGCGCTTGGTGGGAAGTCTTGTCTATCTCACCATTACTCGATCGGACATATCCTATGATGTCAATCTTGTAAGCCAATTTATGACATTTCCTAGACACCTTCATCTGATTGTTGTCAAGCGCATTATCCGGTATTTGTTGGGCACTGTTACTCGTGGTTTATATTATCCTAAGGATAATCATCTTTAGTTGACCGCTTATGCAGACGCTAACTGGGCGGGCTATCAGGATACATGTCGGTCTATTACTGGTTGGTGCATATACCTCGGAAATTCTCTTATTTCTTGGAAATGCAATAAACAAGAGCGTGTTTCTAGATCTTCCAAAGAGGTTGAATATAGGGCAATGTCTTCCGCTTGTTCTGAAATCTTATGGCTACGAAGATTTTTTTCGGACCTCGGATTTCCTCAATCCTCTCCTACTTCATTGCATGCAGATAATACTGGGGCTATCCTAATCACTGAAAATCCTGTCTTCCGTAAACGCATCAAACATATTGAAGTGGACTACCACTTTATTCGGGACGAATTTAAGCGTGATGTCATTTCTTAACCTCATGTTCCTACTGAGCTTCAGTTTGCTAATATCTTCACCAAAGGACTTCCTCGGCCTCGACACCAATTTCTAGTTTCTAAATTGCTGCTCTATGACTCCCCAACATCAATTTGAGGGGGGTGTCAATCCAAGCCCACTCATGCAGGCCCATTTAGGACTAATTGGTGTATTTTACCTTTAGTCAATATACATGTGTACATACCTTTTATATTAGCTAGGGTTTTGGGATATAGATTATATTACTATAATTTAGGCATGATTAGATACAGTAAATTAGGGCAATCAGCCCCTTTATAATGAGAGACAGTGAACCCTTAAGGGACACAATATTCACCAAAATACTCTATTCTTCCCATGCTTCTATCGAATGACAAAATGTAGACTTGGCGGCATTTAACCCTGGACAATTGGAGGATTAACAATAAGAAGTTCTCTTCGTAAGCCCAGCCCTTTCGCCCTTTCAGCACTATGAAAAATGGTTAAAAATGATAAGAGTATTGCTCTTGGCTTTCCAAGACCAATTAGTTTAGTTACTTTGAATAAAATGGAAACTGTCACAATTAAAGCACGGGTTTTGTTAAGAAAAAGGATATACTAAATCTTCATTACATTAAGCAGGTTTATTCATTGTATACAGTATACATTACATATAACCCCACCCCAATCAACCCCCCCAACCCACCCACCCACCCACACACACACACACACACACACACAAAAGAAAAATAGAGAGAATTGTGGTTGGCGTCATGTGGATTCAGTTTTTTGAACTCTATTTTCTTGAACAGATAAATTTCACTTACTCATGTGAAAATGGTGATTTTTAACAAACATGGTAATGTGTTTCACATATCTAACATGTGCATATGCAACGTTTTCATATGTACCATTTACATATGTAAAACTCATTTTCCTATCATATGTGTTAAAGGCATACAACCCTCCAGAAATTATTTTTTATGCTCAGTAGTGGATAATTCATGAATAAAGTTCCTTGTTCTTTTAAAGTTGATGTTAACCTCTTTCAGATCCCACAGTGTACGGGAAGCTTGTTGACAGACTTGTTTACTCACCCTGCCAGATATATCCCATGCAGTCAATATTGTCAGTATATAGAAAAAAGCCCCACATCTTCATCTAACTGTGGTCAAGTGGATCATTAGATCTCTCTTGGGGACCCCTGAACATGGCATTTTCTTTCCCACTGACTCCAACTTAACACTCATCTTGTGATGTGGATGCACACATGATTTTAAAGGATGACATATAAGACGTGTATTAAGAAAAATGTATTCATCCCTGAACTTTTACAATTAGAATTTGTAGGATAGATAATTATTTACCTAACATATAAGATGTGTATTAAGACAAATGTATTCATCCCTGAACTTTTACAATTAGAATTTGTAGGATAGATAATTATTTACCTACATCAATTAATTATATTTCCTTGGTATTTCACTTAGAATTATTTTTATCGTTTACGCTCATGGGTTAGTTTTATTGTCATATGAAGGGGCATATTCTAGGAGAAAATTACTGGACATATAGACAAATGTTTTCCCTGAATTCATGTGTGTCTGATTCTTTGGTTTTCTGCGACTTTCGCAATATTTAACTTTCTTTTCTAATCCCAAATGGAATTATACCTGGATGCATCTACTGTATTTTTACCGTAATCTAATGACAAACTATGGTACACCATAAATGTATTATATTTATGCCTAAAAATTCCCAGTTTGGAGAAACGCATTCATGAAATAGTTGGGCCATATTTAGAGTGAATATGGACTGATGCTTAATGCTGAATTTCTTTCCAAGTCATTATTTACCAGCCATTGCTTGAAGTACTCAAGAACCTAAGTTATCCCACAGGGAGATGTTTGAAGCATGCCGAGTATCCACGTTTGCCATCCCCCAGATTATGTAACTGTGGGACCATCTTCTACATACTCAAGGCCCAAGAATGCTATTGAATATTGATAACCTCATACTGAAGACCAGAAAATTCCCGATGAAGAACGGTTGCTTACCTTTTCTGAGACCTTACTGCTATGGCCATTTAGCAGCTCTGGAGCCATCCATGGCAAAGTTCCTCTTACACCACCAGAAACCAGGGTATTTCGTTTAATTTTTGACAAGCCAAAATCACCAACCTGGATGAAAACAATGTTAATCTTAATTTGAAGGCCGATACTGGTATCCATCATTTCTTCATTAAAAAAATTCCTTCAAAAATGAATTGAATGACTTAATTCAATCTAATGCAAAAATAAATAAAAATTCCTGATAAACAAATGGAAATACCTTGCAAATAGGTCGGGATGGATCTCTCATGTTCACGAGCAAGTTATCACACTTCAAATCAAAATGCACAACATTCTTAGAATGCAAATATTCCATTCCAAAAGCTGCATCCATTGCAATGATGAGCCGCTTATGGCGATCAATAAACCTGAGTATTTCAATTACAAACACGTTAGTTCTAACAGGGGTATCAAAATTTGTAGAGAGAAATGAGAAGAGATTTACTTGTCCTTTTGAAGCAAAACATGCCGAAGAGAACCATTCACCATGAACTCAGTTACAGTAGCTAATGTTCCTCCAGGTCCATCTTGTACAACACCATAAAATGCCACCACATTTGGATGGTGAAGGTTCGATAAAATTCCAGCTTCTCGCCAAAACTCGACAGTCTGGAAAAACTGCATTGTCAATTATCTTATGGCACAGGGAACTATTGTTTGTATTTGGATGTACAAAACCAGTTTGGGTATTTTGGAGAGGTCATCTGTTCTCCAATGTTTGGGTATAGGAAATCACACACACACACACATACACACACACACATATAGATATATTTTCATTAATGGTAATTGGAAACCACAAATGGGGATACTTTTGTTCTTCATTTACCACCCAAATCATCATTAGCACCAAAAACCAGCACAAAAGATTGGCATAGATATTCTATTAAACAATATTCTGCCTGCCGTTATTTAAATCCTATGATTTATGATTTGAATCTTATGACTTGAGTCAAATCTTATGGGTTCTTAAATCCCGTTTTGTTAGAAACTAACAATTCTTTGGTGAATCATGTCAGTTGTTATGTGAAAGTTACTATACTCAAATCTTTTGACTCCTTGAAAACAAGTTATAGATTTTTGCAAAAAACTGTTGACTTTTCTGTCTTTTCCTTCTCTGTTATTGTTTCCAATTTTTTTATAAGGACTTACAGGTTCAAATAGTATCTTCTCTGATTGAAATAAGCAACCTTATCCAGTATGTCCTCGTTTTAAACTATGCCAAAAGTTAAAAGGTAAGCCAACTGCACAAGTAGTGAGCTAGATTGGCAACTCTTCATAATATAGGAGACCTAAGGTCAACCTTGTATATAATAAGGACTCTCCAAAACCAAAAGAAAAGGCTTACTGGGAAATAAAGCTAGTGTAAGAATTAATAATGTATCACTAGATAAGAATTAATAATGTATCACTAGATGGAATAAGGCCTAGATAATGAGAACGGTATAACTTTAAAATTCTTAGCAGTTTGTGACTTAAAATTTACAGCAATGATTTTAGTTGACTTGCGATTATGATCCAACTCAATTTTCAAAACATTGGATCTTATACACAATGGAGATTGCGATATGAAAATTGACAATGCAGTTTCACGCTAAATGTGAGCGAGACTACGCAACTTATCTGCACTTTCGAGCCTTCTGATTTATAGTGTTCCACAATATGCATCCATTTAGTTATTATAAGAAAGGAAAAGGATTTGCACATATTACAATTATAAGGGTTTTGTTTTGACTCATGATTTAGGACCTCTTAGGATTTTATGATGCGATTCAATTTTCAAAATATAGAATTTGCATGTGATGTAATTCTAATTTCTCTCCCAAGCCAAGGCCCAAACACAACAGAATGTGTAGCCACATGTTTGTTAAAAGATAGTCAAACCAATCGCGATATTGAATAGATCCAAATTCACCCAAAATGTTCCCAGGTTGGGGTCTGGGAAAGAAAATTAAAGATCAAAGTAATTGCAAGTCAACTAAATGAAGAGCTGAAACTGTTGTGTTTCATGACAAGATAGGTTTAATTATTTTCAATCATGTGGTGTCAAGGTTAGCTAACCTCAGTTATGGTGTTTATCATCAATGACCAAGAAACAAGATGAGAAGAATTTTATTAGTATCTCATGCTCACCAGTTTCTCTTGTTGAGATGATCGGCCAGTAAAGCAGCTTTTCTTTATTCGCTTGATAGCAACATCTGTGCCCCTCCATTTCCCATGATAGACAGTTCCAAAGGAGCCAGAACCTAGTTCTCTCAGCTCCTCAAGATCATCATTCATTATTATCTGGTTATAAAGATTAGGAAAATAATTATACAAAAGAATGCAGTTTTGTTACTGATTAAAGAAATATGCATATATAGCATAGAAAAGTGGAAGGAAAAAAGCCATGTTCCTCAGTGGAATCAAATTAAGACTATAGCACAATGATTGTAATGAGTTAGGGAGTACAACTTAATTATAAATTAGTAGATTTCCAGGGGTCTTTTATGTAATTGTCAGATATACTTCTTTTTTTGTAATTTCTGAAAGTTTGAGAAAATAATGAATATAAAAATGGTTGCTTGCCCAACCCTATGGGGTAAGATCATTCCTTAATTCTAAAATTTCTAGTATTAGCTTTATGCCCCATATGTGAGACTGGGAGAAGACTCTCATCATTCTATGTTTTACTGTGATTTTGCTTGAGCTTTATGGTTTGGCTCTTGGTTTTGGTATGTGGAAGCATAATTTATCGCTTAACTGCTTTATGGAATGGTGGGATAGGTGGTTAATGTATTCCCAACCATCTCATCCTTCTTACATTAATGTTGCGGAAGGCAAAGCAGGTAGAGTAATAATAGAGAGGATGGGATAGGACAGGCTTTCACCTAAAAAATTGGCCTCAAACCAAACTCCCTATTCATAGTTGAGGAAAAGGAAAAGAGAACTTGGGAACATCCCCAAAATCTAGAAATCTCATTAATCATCAACTGAGTAGCCAATGAGACTTTACATCACTTATATAGGTAAAATCAAGGATCAAAATAGTGGTTGCGGTGGGCGTAGCGGCCAATGGCCAAAACGCTACATAGCAAGTGATACATAGTGGCTGCAACGATATGTAGCAGTGTAGCGGTGTGAATCTTTAATTGATCAAAATAATCCATAACTTGCACAGCAGCCAATCCTGTGTTTTTTTAGTGATTGGAACCATATAAAGATATAGGACAACTTTAGGAAAGGCTATTAAAGAGAAGGAATGGAAAATACAATATTTTAGATTAAAGTTTCTTGGCTCTACAAGGTTTTAAACTATAGCGCCGCTATTTTCAAAATAGCATAGCGGCTTCAACTGCTATGGCCAATAATAAGGCCGCTTCGTTACGTTGTGGCCGCTATTTTGAACCATGGGTAAAATATAGCCCTAAATCTAATTTAGAACATCCAATCACATTGATGGCTAATACAAATAAAAGACTCTAACTATGACAGAATATGTGGGTCGGGCCCAAAATGATTGGTCAAGATGGATGGGATGGGCCCAATGGTTGGTCGACCTATGGGTCTGTCATGTATCAATTCTCCTCTTCTTGGATCCCGATCTCGAGTTCTGTAGATGTCGTCGAAGATCGAAAGTCCAACGTTGATGTCTACTGCCATGGATTCCGCAACTTGGACTTCTGTTATTTATGGAAAATTGGAAACTACTCTTCTTGCAACTCAGCATTTTGGAGGTGACAACGTTTTTTCATATGCTCAACATGAATTGCTTCCCAAAATGCTTCTTGCATATCTTTGCAGCCTTTCATATTTATCCATATGCTTGGTCTTCTTTGAGAAAACTTTTTAAGCCATGTTCCCCATTCTCATCTAATCTACATACTTCTTACAGTTTTGGAGATTTATCGGAGTACTCATCCACGGTCAATTTCCCTTGTCTCAAATTAAGGAATTGTTCAAAGTAGAATACATTCTCATAATACCATTTTCCTTATATCCATGCATATTTCATTCTTTTGAATAGCATTGTCAAATTCAAAGAGTTGCAATTCTATACTGACTTGCAATTCCATATTGATGTGGATATGAGAAACATAAAATATAATGCTCGTAAACAAATCAAACTGACCTGATGTGTAGATCGGATTACCTGGAGTGTACAGGCAAAGACAGATTGTTAATCAGACTTTAGATGGCCAAGATATCATCAACTGAAAGATAGACGGCTGAGAGCTGTTCGAATTCGAGGCCCGTGTTCAGTTCAGTAAAAAAAAAAAACACAAGGGAAGGATGATTTTGACCTTCTCTTTAGGACTGTGCTTCGACTGAGAGTTTCGAAAGTGAGGCGAAGTAACAATGGTGGAGAAGATGAAGTAAGTTGCTTCTTCTCGGTTGTTGTTCTGAAGGTGGTGCTACTGGGATGATGGTGGTTGTGATGACTGCCACGAAGATGATGGTGGCAATGGGGTTTGAAGACGGGGTTTTGGTCTCCCAAAGGTGTTCGTTCAGCTTACAGGACTTGAGTGGTATGGGGTTTTGATCAAACGGTAGTTCGCCTAAAATATTTAGGGTGTGTTTGGTCGGGCTCACTAATGGAGGTTTTTGTGCTTTTTTGCTTTTACAAAACCCAAAAGCCATTTTAAGTCCGTTTGGCTATCAAATTCTCAAAAGGGATTTATTGGGTTTGATGGCTTGGGGATTAAAGAAGGGGTTCGGCTGATATGAGATGGGGCCTTTTAAGTGTTGAGATTTTGGGAATTTAGGTGTTTTGATTAGGGTTCCAAAATTAGGCTGGTCCAGTGATTGGTATTGGCTAGGGCTCTTAATTAATCAGGCCTCACACCAAACTTCCTATCACTGACTAGGAATATTATAGAATATGCGGGCTGAGCTTAAAATGATAAGTTCAGGTAGATGAGATGGGCCCATTGGCTAGTGGACCGATGGGCGACCAAGAGTCTGTCTTGCATCAGTTGACCCTCCAAGTAAGGCATGAGCGTGACAAGAAATAAATTTGTTTTTGAGGGTAAGAAGATGTATCCCCAGAAAGCTATTGTTAGCTGGAAGTATAATGAGATCTCCTAAACTACTTATGCTCGATGAGCCTGTTAATTAACCTATGGATGCAGTGAAGGGATGAGAGGGATATGGTCTGTGTTATTTTATGTTCAGGGATTCTGTATATAGATATGTAATGATTTGTAGTGGTATCTTATGTGGTGCAGGTGCTTCTAAAAGATTGACGCTCTTCTTGCCCAAAGAAGCTAAAGATGAAACGCTTTGAGGTAGATGTTTCGATTCATGTTTGGGCAGATGCACTAGGAATAGTGAAGGCTATCAATGGAGAGGAATCGTGGTTGATTAAGAAAATGCTTTTGGACATTTCTGACTTCACAATCAATTTTGATAAGATTAATTTTTACTAAATTCCTAGCCTTTCGGCAAAAGATTAGACACAAGCAAAACAAAATAAGGGAGTCACTTTCAAGGTTCTTAAGAGAGAAAACGAAAACTTGAATTGACTGAAATTCAAAATCCAAAACAGCAAACAGAATAGAGAAAAAATCTGAAACCAAATTGTGTGGGGACCATCCCATAAACCAAAACTCCGTTCGGTTTCGGCAAAGCACGTCCATATCAGTCTCGGACACAGACCCTTGCTGATTCGGTCTCGGCCCCAGCTGCTGATATCGGGAAGTGATATTCAATTCGGCCGCGTCACCTCATCCAGTCTCGGCCACACGGATTATAACTGCATCCATTGGCTACAGCCCCCATACGGACGGGGCCCAAGAAAGGGGTCCGATGGGACCTCAGCCATCAACAGATCAGAGCAGGATCAGGCCCAATGTGACTGGCATTAAATGCAGTATGGGCTGATCGGACCCCCATTAAATGCAATAAGGGCTGTGATGGACCCTCATTAATGACTGTGGGCTGATGAGACCCTAGTCACATCACAATGCCCACTGGCACAATCATCAAAACTATTCCCTCTATAAGGCACAAGAGAGACCAGGAGGAAGGTATGCACTCTCTTACATGCAACCCAGGCCTCTCTTTCTTCTTCTTCTCCGATCACTGCTAACTTAAGCATCGGAGAGCCCTGTGCTGCCCCAGCCAGGGTCTTTTGACTGTTCTCTTCTCCCCTTTCAGGTTCACCAGGCACGCAGCTCCCTCTCGAGTTCTTTGAGTAAGTCCTTGAAGGCATCCTAATCTTGTGAGCATATTTTTCTGCACTTACAATTGGCGCCATCTGTGGGGACCGATTTCTACAATCTTCCCTATCACCATGACGAGGAGAGCTGCGAAAGGCGGAGAAACTTCCAAGACCAGGCGTGCGGGATCATCCTCTGACCTCCTTCCTGCCAAGAAGAGGTCTGGGAAGCAACCAGTTGCAGAGGACGACGCCGAACATGATCTCATCCGAATCAACGTTCAGGAGCGTGACCTTCGCTCGGAGTCTGCTCCCCGGAGGGGAGATACCCAGCAGCAGCCGGCAGGTCTCCTGATGGGTCGAAACCAGCGGAGCAAGTCTCCAGTGGTCGACGGACCACGCCCCTTTGATCAGGTGGAGGATGTTGAAGACACTGAGGATGAGGAGTACAACCCTGATAATGACTTCGACTCCACCCTTGAAGAGATTAGAGTACAGAATGAGGCTATTAAGGAGAGAGATGCTCTGATCCTCCAGCTCCAGCAGCAGCTGGAAAGAGCTACGGGTTCAGCAGGACATCAGCAGCACTCTCAGCAACAACAATGCTCACAGCGGCAGCACGAGCGGAGGATGTCTCGTGGCAGACGCCCCGACTCCCCCGAGAAGGACTTGAGGGACCATCTGAATAAGAGAAGGCTTGACCGAACTCGAGACGAAGGCTCGAGTGCCAGCCATAGCTACTCGAGGAAGGCATCAAAAACCATTCCGGAGAGCAGGTATCATGATCAGGAGTGGTTGGACGCGCGCATAAGGGAAACGGTCCAGCGCAACCTGGAGGTGGCTGGTCTCGGCCGAGACCAAAAGGATGTTTGTTGCGACTCCATCGACCTCGGCGCGTCTCCTTTCTCTCGCGATATCAAGAAGTATCCCCTGCCGAAGAAGTTTACCGTCCCGAGGTTCGTCACTTACGACGGGACTTCAGACCCAGCTACACACCTCAGGCACTTCTCTCAGAGGATGTCTGTTTGGGGAGATGAGGGTCATCTGAACTGTCGAGTTTTTTCCTCCAGTTTAGGTGACCTCCCCTTGAAGTGGTTCTGTGCACTCCCAGAGGGGTCCATTTCGAGTTGGCAGCAGCTCCAACAGTCCTTCATGAAGAAGTTTCAGGCCTATAGAATATTGCCAAAGACAGATGCAGATGTCATGGCCTTGAAGATGAAGCAGGGGGAGAACGTCACCCAGTTCGCGAAGCGATTCTGGACGGTCTACAGCCAGATTGAAGACTCCAAGGACGAAGTGGCCCTCTTCGCATTTCGGAATGCCCCGCTGCCAGACAGTGACCTTCGCAAAGATTTAGCCAGGAACCCGGTATCCTCCATAACGGCGCTCATGTCCGTCGTCAACCGCTACATCGCCCAAGAGGACGACCAGGTCCGAGCTCGGGAAAACCATGGGGCTGCACAGAAGAACCGAAGTGAAAGGCTTCCCAAGGAGGAGAGGGGACCGTCCCGAAGAGACGAGCCCCGAAGAGATGATTCAGGTAGACGCCGGGCGTCAGCTGGCTCGGCAAGAGCTCAGGCGTTCACCTCGGCGAGAGGCAAAAGGCCCAGGCTGTCCGAAGACGCATATCGGGCAGTTAACACAATCTTCAAGGAGCCTATCCACAGGATCATGTACAAAATCAAGAAAATGCCGTACTTCAGCTGGCCAGAGCCCATGAAAGGCGACCCGTCCACCCGAGACCAGACGAGGTTTTGTGCATATCACAAGGAGGGCGGCCACAAGACCGAAGAATGCAGGCAGTGGCGGACGTACATAGTGTGGGCTGGGGGCTTCATATTGGAAAAAAGCCCATAAGGGCCCTTAAGCTCAGCCCCCACTTAAAAATACCCCAAGTCCCCAGTCCCCCCACGTTCCCTTCCCTTTCCACTTTAACCTAAACAGTAAACCCCTGGCTAGTGCCTACCGGCATCGGCATGAAGCCATCCCTCACTCCGGCAAGCGGCAGGGCAGGTACTCATATCTATCTTACTCTCTCTCTCTCATTAGGTAAAAGAAGACAATGAAACGATGTTTGTTCTCTTGAAAAATAATGTTTGTTTTTCCTTGGAGCATGTTGGTTTGTGATTCCTTGATCCAAACAGGCATGCCATTGGAACTCTCCAAACTAGTGGAGTGATGCTACCTGTGGTGGTCAGCACATACTAGGACAAAAGGGTGTCACCTTTTCCCACTTCAAGTTTTTATACTTTTATTTTTGTTCCCATTATTCCATATGTTAATAAAACCTCACGTAGGCTTTAAATGGTGATTATGACGTTGTTATATTTTGATGAAGATGATGATGTGGAATGGGCCCAATGGCAATGGGCTTGATTTTTTTATGTGAGTTTGTTCCTAATTCCTATCAAGAAAAAAGTGGCTGTTGAATTTTGCTTTCAAAGTGGTTTTTGCGGTTGAGATCCTTTTTTAAAATTAGAAAATCTGTTTTGGAGCGACACCGGCCCGAATATTCTCTTTGCTGATATATGAAGGTTCTGACTTTGGCTAACATGTAAAGGTTTGTAAATGCAAGACATTTTCTCTTTTGCGACAGTTAAAGTTAAGAAATAGCAATTGGCCTTTTCAAGTGACTATCTTAAGCCCCCCCAAAGTCAAAATCCTGGGTCCGCCACTGAATGCAGGATACTGCGGTCGCATTTAGAAAAGCTTGTCCAAGAGGGACACCTGCAGGAGTTCGTCAAGGCGGACACCAGAGCCGACACCCGAGCCCCGCTCCGAGATGAAAGAGACCGCGACAGCGACGGGTCGGAGAAGATCATTAACGTCTCCCCCGCCCAAGGGGAGTAACCGAGCTCGCGCCGAGGCAAGGCAAGCCTCCCACAGTAAGCAGGTCATGGCCGCCGAACTCGGCTCAACACCGAAAAGGGCTAGGAGGGAGCGGCCCGAAATCAGGTTTACGGATGCAGACCTGGAAGGGGTGCAGCTTCCCCACAACGACCCGCTGATCGTCACCCTGAAGTTTGATTGCTCTAAGCAAAGCGTGAAGAACTGCACCGTGAAGAAGGTCCTCGTCGACCCCGGTAGTTCATCCGAGGTCCTCTATTTCGACAGCTTCCGGAGGCTGGGACTGACGGAGAAGGACCTGTAGGAGGCCCGAATTCCCCTCATTGGCTTCAGCGCCAAGCCGGTGTACCCCAAGGGAAATGTGACATTCAAGGTCGAGGCCGGCGGCGCGTCTGTTGAGATGACCTTCATGGTGATTGACGCACCCTCGCCTTACAATGCTATAGTGGGCAGGTCTTGGCTCCATAGTTTGGAAGCAGTCCCCTCCACTCTCCACCAGAAGTTGAAATTCCCGTGGGGAGGAAAGAGTGGCCGAGTTGAAATCGTCACGGTCAAAGGAGATCAGCAGGCAGCCAAGCAATGCCTGACGGCTGTGGTATCCGGCGAGCGAGAGCCCAAGGAGGTTAATATGGCAGAGATGGACAAGAGGCTGGAGAAGAAGCTAGACGAGGTCGGACAGGACCCAGAGAGCAAAAGCGTGGAGGACCTGACCGAAATCAAAATCGATTCGCAAGATCCGGAACGGTTCTTCTTGCTCGGCAGTCAGCTTGGAGAGCTAGAGAAGACCGAACTAGTCCAGTTCCTGGTGCAGAACAGAGAAGCCTTCGCCTGGACGCCTCAAGAGATGCCTGGCATCGACCCTGAGGTAATATGTCATAAATTGAATGTTGACCCTAATCATAAACCTGTGTTCAGAAAGCTCGCAGGACTGGGGTGCCACAAACCGAAGCCGTGGTCGAAGAGGTGGATAAACTGCTCGAGGCCGGCACCATCAGAGAGGTCCAATACCCGACCTGGCTAGCCAATACCGTGGTCGTCAAGAAAAAGACTGGCAAATGGAGGGTGTGCGTCGACTTTACCGACCTGAACAAGGCCTGTCCCAAGGACAGCTTTCCCCTCCCAAAGATCGACCAGATGATCGATGCCACAGGCGGACACGATAGAATGAGCTTCCTCGATGCATATCGCGGCTATCACCAGATCCCGTTGTATGGGCCGGATGAGGAGAAGACAGCTTTTATCATACCCCGAGGGACTTATTGTTATAAGGTGATGCCGTTTGGGTTGAAGAATGCAGGAGCCACCTACCAGCGACTTGTCACCAAGATGTTCCACGATCAGCTCGGCAAGACTATTGAAGTCTACATCGATGACATGGTGGTCAAGTCCAAGCAAGCCCATACCCATTTGGCAGACCTAGCTGGAGTCTTCGCCACTTTGAAGAGGTTCAAGCTCAAGCTCAACGCCTCCAAGTGCGCCTTTCGTGTCGGTTCCGGCAAATTCTTGGGAAGCTTGGTCACACGCAGAGGGATAGAGGCAAATCCAGATCAGATCTCGGCTATCCTCAGAGTGCAGAGCCCCACCTCGGCTAAGGAAGTCCAAAAGCTAACCGGAATGGCAGCCGCACTGAATCGGTTCATCAGCAGATCCTCAGATAAGTGTCGGCCTTTCTTTCAGCTTCTTAGAAAGAATTTTAAATTTCAATGGACTCTAGACTGTGACCAGGCGTTGCAGGAGCTTAAGGCCTACCTTTCTTCACCCCCTCTACTGTCAACTCCGGTCCACGGAGAGTTTTTGTATTTATACCTGGCGGTCTCGGATCATGCAGTGAGCTCGGTCCTCCTCCGAGAAGAGGATAGGGTCCAAAAACCCATCTATTATACGAGCAAGACCTTGATTGATGCCGAGACCAGGTACTTGCCTCTCGAGAAGCTCGCGCTGGCACTCGTTAGCGCCTCGCGGAAGCTCTCTCATTACTTTCAAACACATACCATAGTGGTTGTTACGGAACATCCACTTAAATCTGTTTTCAGAAAAGCTGACTTTTCAGGAAGAATTTCAAGATGGGCTGTCGAACTAGGGCAGTATGAAATTCAGTATCAGCCCAGGACAGCGATCAAGGCTCAGGTTCTGGCCGATTTCCTTGCCGAGTTCGACTCAAGTTCGGCACCAAGCCAGCTCGGCACCGAACTGGGGGGCAGGGAGCATGAGGCGCCCATGGGCTCTGCACAGTCACAATGCCAAGCCCTCACCCCAGTTTGGAAAGTCTTCGTTGATAGATCTTCCACCTCGAGGAGAGCCGGAGCAGGAGTTGTTCTCCAATCGCCAGAAGGACTGGTCATCGAGCAGGCTCTGACCCTGGATTTCAAGGCGTCGAACAATGAAGCTGAGTACGAAGCCCTTTTAGCGGGACTGAACAACGCCAAAATCCTCGGAGCTCAACAGCTGGTGGTCTTCAGTGATTCACAGCTGGTGGCAAACCAGCTGACAGGAGACTATCAAGCTCGCGACGACCGGATGGCTGCGTATTTAGCCCTGGCAAAGAAGCTTCTCTCTCAGTTCTATACGGCCGAAATCAAACAGATAGGCAGAGAGGCAAACTCCCATGCAGATGCTCTTGCAAATTTGGCCAGCGCTGTCGAAGCAGGAAGAAAAAGAACCATCGAGGTGGAGTCCTTGGCCGCACCCAGCATCGAGCTCCATCCACCTCAGGAAGTGTCGTGTATTGACCTCGGCCCGAGTTGGATGGACCCCATCATCGCCTACCTCAAGGACGACAAGCTACCCGAAGACAGCAGCGAAGCCCATCGAATCAGACTGAAATCAGCACGGTTCTGGCTGTCTCCCGAAGTCAAGCTCTACAGGAAGTCGTTCTCGGGCCCGTACCTCCAGTGTGTGCACCCAAGCAAAGTCGAAGATCTTCTCTTTGAAATACATGAAGGGATCTGCGGAAGCCATATTGGAGGAAGGTCACTAGCTTACCGGGCTATCAGCCAGGGTTACTGGTGGCCATATATGCAGAAGGACGTGCAGGTGTACGCGAAGAAATGCGAGAAGTGCCAGAAATTCTCCCACTCTCTCCATCAACCGGCACAGGACCTCAGCCCGCTTTCCAATCCATGGCCATTCGCCCAGTGGGGGCTCGACATAGTGGGACCGCTCCACCGAACTCCCGGGAATAAAAGATGGCTGATAGTAGCCACGGATTACTTCACCAAATGGATCGAAGCAGAGCCCTTGTCCTCCATCACGGAGCAGGATTCCAAAAATTTCGTCTGGAAAAACATCGTCACCAGGTTCGGCATCCCCAGAATACTGATCTCGGATAACGGGACTCAATTCGACTCCAACCTCTTCAGAAGCTTCTGTCAGGAGCACGGTATCCGAAATCGATATTCCACACCGGCTTACTCACAGAGTAACGGTCAGGCAGAGATTTTCAATAAAGTGGTACTCGACGGGCTGAAGAAACGGCTTGACAGAGCCAAAGGAAGATGGGTGGAAGAGCTCCCGAGTGTACTATGGGCCTACCGAACGACCCCGAGGAGGTCCACTTCGGCAACGCCTTTCTCCCTGGCCTATGGGATGGAGGCTGTCATTCCCTTAGAGATCGGCCTTCCTACTCTCAGGTCTGAGCTCTACGACCAGGGCCGAAATGAGCCGCATATGGCTGTGGAGCTGGATCTGGCCGACGAGCGAAGAGAAGCGGTAGCAGTTCGGCTCGCAGCCTATCAACGGCAGCTTGCCAGAGGTTATAACCAGAAGGTCAGGGAGCGGAAATTCTCGGTAGGAGAGTTGGTTCTCAAGAAGGCACTGCCGGGGGACAAGGATCCGAATCAAGGCAAACTGGCGCCGAATTGGCACGGCCCATTTAAAGTGACTTCCGTCACGGGGCGGTCGGCGTACAGACTCGAGGATATGGAAGGACGGTCATTACCGAGACCATGGAATGCATCACACCTCAAGAAATTCTATTTTTAAATTTGTACTTGTACAATACTTTTGAGATTAATGGAACTACACTCGTCCTGAATTCAAGGCAATCTGGTGGTCGCTGGCAATCTAGCAGCAATGCGAACGGTGAGACCGTCTAAGGTTGGCACCTAGCCACCTAGACGTGCAGCCGAAATGGCCAACGGTGAGATCGTCTAAGGTTGGCACCCAGCCACCACTTAGGCGTAAAGCCGAAATGGCACAATTTCCGCTTGGCATAACGGCTATGCTGCCGAGATGAGTGAGCTCAGCAAGGAACTAGTGCCAGTGGCATGCCCTAATCCAGTCGGTCTACCTCTACCGATCCCGCACACGTGAAAAGTACAAACAAGAAAAAAGAGAAGAAAGGGCAAAGAAGTAGAAACGCACATTCCCATGCAAGTAGCAAGCCACAAACAAAATGGAATTCAAAAGAGACAAACTTTATTTGAGAAACGAAGGAATTTCATTGATAAAATTTACAAAGGTCCAGTTACACCACTGCCAAAACAAAAAGAAACAAAAGAAGATTACATTTTTCATATGAAAGAAAACAGAAACGGAAATCAAGAAGATGGCCCGGCTTCGGCGTCTTCGATGCTCACTGCAGCATCACCAGCCTGCGCAGCTCCGGGAGAAGCCGACGTCTCAGACGGAACCTCGGGTGGAGGAGGCGCAGGGGTCTCAGCAGGAGATTCTGGAGGCAGCGGCGCGGGAGTCTCGGCGGGCTCCTGGGGCACGGGTGCAGCTGGCTCGAGCTCAGGGGGGTTCTGGTAGAGTGGATGATCTTCTTTTGCCCCCATCTCCTTGAGTCCAGCTCGATAGCCGAGCTGGAATAGCTTGGAGCTCAACTTCTTAACTTGGGCAGTATAGCTCCGACCCGCATCTGTAACCCCATCCAAGAAGGCAGCGTCGATCTCGGCTTGGAATGATGCTTGAAGTTCTTCCCTCGCCTGCTTCTCTCCATCAAGGTCGGCCGCTAGCCCCTCCGCTCTTTTCTCTTCGGTGAGGAGCTTGCCTTGCAATTCGTAGTTCTCCGATTTGACTGTGCAAAGCTCGCTCACCATCAGTTCGGCCTGAGCGTCGAGCTCGGCCTTTTGGGCCACCACCTCCTTCAGCTCTTCACTTCTTGTCCTAAGGTCGGCCTCGGCTTTCTCCTTCGCCTCCACCAGACGGCCGCGCCGATCATCTTCCTCAACGACTCGGTTCAGTATCACGTGAAGTCTCTGAACGGCCTGCAAAAAGACAGTCGTGTGAATTAATATTACGTGGAAAAGTCAGTGTTGCAGTTAGGAGAAACTCGACACTTACCGAGATGGAGTGCTGTATTGTCTTCATGAGCAGCTGGGGACTGTCAGTTGCGCGGTGCGCCTCCATGTCTTTCGGAAGCGCACAGGCCCGGGTGAGGGCCGCGACCACGGCTGAGTTGCCAATCAGCCGGTCTTCAACGTTCAGTGGCCTCCCCGGCCTCAGCTCAAGCTCCGGCCTGAAGGCCTCTGGCTCGGCCGGAGTGGTCACAAGCGGCGAGCGACGCTGCTCCACCAAGGGCTGTTCCTGAGCCGGTTCCTCCGCGGCCCTCTGCCTCGCGGCCCCGGTGGACCTCGGCCCGTCCTCGCGGACAGGGTCCTTCCCCCTTGCCCTCTTCCTGGGCCTCTCCCGCTCCGCGTTTGCAGCGGGCTGGACCTCGGGCCGAGAAGGGGTGGCAGAAACGGGGAATGGACTAGCATCGGGGGCTGCCGGCTGCCCGCCGAACACCGCGTCCTCCAGGTTCAGCAGCTGGAAAGCAGGCCTGCGCCTCTCCATTTCTTCGGTGTCGAAAGAGTAGTTTTCGATCTCCTTGATGGGATCGCTTTCGGCTGTGACGGCCGAGGTGGAAGCCTCAGCGCCCGAGGCGACCCTGCTCGTGTTTTCGGCTAGGGCGAGGACAATCTCTCCGGGGCGGCCTGACTTCCGCGTGTATGACGCGTACTTCGGCTCGTACCCTAGTAGGGAGAAGGCAGCCCTGTTGTAGTGGCCTCGGTACTGGTAGATCTTATCCAGCCAGGCCTTGTTCCTCCGCCAGCGGTCTAGGTGGGCGTCCCGCTTTCGCTGTTGAAGGCCTGCAGAAGAAAAGAAAAGAATTAGAATAAGAGCTGACCGAAATGCAAGCTAGAAATCCGAAACCCGGTGGAAAGGATAGGGCGTTACTCGGTGGTGTGCCGAAGAATCTTGGGATTTGGACCCTCCTTGCGGTCTCGGATTCGGTCTCCCCGAACTCCCAGTTGCCAAAGACGAACAGTCGGTCATCTCCGGCATATTTATTCGAGTCCTCCAGGGCCGTGATGAGGGGCGAAACTTGGCTTTGACTCGGAGATAATACGTGTTGCCGTCTCGGGTTTTGCAGAGGTCATAGACGTCCTCAATATTATGGACGCCGAGGTCGATCCCTAGGGCCCTGTTCAGTTCGGCGACACCCATGACGATCTTGAAGCCGTTGGGCATCAGTTGGCAGGGGCAGAGGTTCCATGCTCGGAGGCAGGACCTAAGAAGAGGATGAAGGGGGAACCTAATTCCTCCTTCGATGATGGCGACTAAAGGGAACGGCATCCAGCCGTTGCTAAAGTCATAACCGGAAGACCTTTCGGAGGCCTTTATCCGAATGTCCTCCGGGATCATGAACTTGGCCCTGAGCTGTGCCAGGGCCACAGGGGAGTCTATCCAGTGACTGAAAGCCCCCATTCTTAAGCCTAAAGAAACCCTAACAGAGCTCTAAGGAATGGGCAGATAGAACGGAAAAGGTATGGGACAGAGGAAACCCTAGGAGGAATTAGAACAGAAATGTAAACAAAATGGGAGAATCAAAGTAAAGAAACTCACAGGCTAACGGAGATGGGGCCGGATTACGGTGAGCAGAATCACGGAGCGAATAGGCAATCCCTCACTGGTCCTAGCAGAGGAAGTTCTGGCAAAAGAATTTCTAGCAGAGGGTGTTCTAGCAGAATACTCAGGCGAAAATGGCGAAGAGAGATGCCAGAATGCATTTAAAGGACAGGGATGGGCGCCATCCCGGAATTCGAAACGAGACGCGTGCGAAGCGTCGCCTCGGCTTGCATCGCACGCCTCCTCGAAGTGACAAGGAGGCCTTTCGAACGATGACGCGTGGCGCTGATGGTCTGCCTTCCCATATTAATCATCGCCTCCGCATTTATGACTTCCTTTATTGCCTCGGGCGATCGAAACGATGGCGGCGCCTGACGCCATACCGTCAGAACCCTTGGCTGGAAGGTGCCTGTGAGGTAAATGCCAAATGGCTTCGGAAGACCACGTCATCTCTCAACCTCAAAGCTCGGGCAGCCCAAGAGGTCGAGAGCTGGGGGGCTATTGTGTGGGGACCATCCCATAAACCAAAACTCCGTTCGGTTTCGGCAAAGCACGTCCATATCGGTCTCGGACACAGACCCTTGCTGATTCGGTCTCGGCCCCAACTGCTGATATCGGGAAGTGATATTCAATTCGGCCGCGTCACCTCATCCAGTCTCGGCCACACGGATTATAACTGCATCCATTGGCTACAGCCCCCATACGGACGGGGCCCAAGAAAGGGGTCCGATGGGACCTCAGCCATCAACAGATCAGAGCAGGATCAGGCCCAATGTGACTGGCATTAAATGCAGTATGGGCTGATCGGACCCCCATTAAATGCAATAAGGGCTGTGATGGACCCTCATTAATGACTGTGGGCTGATGAGACCCTAGTCACATCACAAGGCCCACTGGCACAATCATCAGAACTATTCCCTCTATAAGGCACAAGAGGAAGGTATGCACTCTCTTACATGCAACCCAGGCCTCTCTTTCTTCTTCTTCTCCGATCACTGCTAACTTAAGCATCGGAGTGCCCTGTGCTGCCCCAGCCAGGGTCCTTTGACTGTTCTCTTCTCCCCTTTCAGGTTCACCAGGCACGCAGCTCCCTCTCGAGTTCTTTGAGTAAGTCCTTGAAGGCATCCTAATCTTGTGAGCATATTTTTCTACACTTACACAAATGATGACTGTTGAGTAGGATAAACCTTCAAGCATGCTATCTTGCCAGTGAACTTCTAATTCCATGTCTAATACTTTCCACCACCCAACTTTCCAGATCTGGTATTACTTATTTGCTTCAATTGTTTATACTTTTGTTTGCTTCAGTTTCAACTTTTTATACTTCATACTTGAAATAATTTCATATTTTCGTATTCATATGGCATGAGTTTTAATTCCTTAGATTACGAATAAAATGAATAAAAGATAAAGAATATCAGGCATAAGTTTTGGTAGTAATAACTTCTAGCCAATGAAGTAGATAGAATGACTAATCCTAAACAGAGAACGTTTAAAATCAAAGTGACTACAGACTAGTTTTTCTCATTGATTTAGACATGATTTTCCCATGATTATATATCCAGTGTTCAGGAATCAATATTCTTTGGTTCCGGTCTTTTTCTTTCCTTGCATTTTTCTGTTATGTCAATAAAGTACTGTTAACAATAGCAGCAACAATAATAATTAATGAGTGCTGACTACATATAGGAATTCTAAGCAGCATCTATTCAGAATGCTTAGAAATATTGGTGCATACTGTAACAATGACAAATTGATCAGCATGGATGTCATCCAGTAAGATGGCGGCCTTCCTCAATCACCATTGGTTTACAAGAAAATGATCTTTCTTAACTCTATAACTCTAGATATAGGAAAGAGACATCAATAGAAGCTATATGGATGCAAAATGATGTTATTATCATCAAAGCAGCCAGAATGCATAACAGAACAAGAGAGAAAATTAATAAAAACCATGCAGGTTGACAGCAGCTCCTGAGGGAAGGGATAATGCAACATGGAAAGCAGGATTAGTTGATTTCAAATTGAAATAAACAATATAAAATATGGAAAATCAATGAGGAAACATGAAAAAGGAGCCAACATCAATTTTTTCGGTTAAAAAGATCTCATCTTGCAGAAAAATGTAATTTTCTTGTTGTGTAATTTTCTATGGAAAAAATAATAACAGATAAGAAATAGTAATGAGAAATCATAAAAACCTTGTTTAAAGTTAACGCTCAGTGTAAGAATTAAGAAAAAAAATGAATCCACCCATATTTAACAAATAAGTCCACGCAACCATCATTCTTTCCCATGGAGGACAGGGGAGAGACAAATTGTCCCTTCTGATGAATGCAGTATCCCATCATTTCAAAATAATAACTGATCAAAATGTTTCTGTGCGTGTATTCCAATATAAAAGTTGTTCGATAGACAATAAATCATGCTCAATTATGATATAGGTCAGGTAAGTTGCAAGCATCACATTTTATACCTGCAGGTCATAGATATCCAAAGCACCCGTTGAAGGAACTACAGGTCCATTTCTATGCCCAGCCTCCAAATTCCCTTCCTAAAAGCATCAAATTGATTAGATAATCCAGCCTACAGGTCGGAAAGTTCAGTTAAGACAGAATTGGATAAAATCAGAAGATTTACAAGAGCTGAAAACAAGTACCTCAGAGACTGGGCTTGGACATTCCCCCAGTTTTGTAGGAGTATCTCCTGCATGCACATCTTCATCACGTTTCTCATGTAAATTTGTAGGAATGGTCTGGGAAGGGATGTAATCTTTGCATAAACCAGTGACATCAGCTTCAAAAGATAACATTTGTGGGATTCCTTTGTGGATAGCTATTTGGGATTCCACATCAACCATGACAAACCCCTGACCATTTAAAGGTGACACATCATTTGTTTCAGGGGCTCTCTCTTCAATCCTTGTTAGAGGAGAGGAAAGAACAATACAATCCTGGTCCATAAGAGAATAACCTTTCCGACCAGATTCATCTTGTGCAAAATTTTGAAAGAACGACCAGCGCCTTGGTTCATTGTTTTGAATGTTTGAGCTCTTTCCAGCCTCATCTTTGCATAGGGGACTTGTGCCTGTTGCCCCCTCACAGCTTCTCTCATTGTTGAACATGTCAAGAAGTAAATCAGGAGGGAATCGGTCATTGATATCAATGATAATATCCCCTTTCTTAGGTGAAGAATCATGAAAGGTAGATTCCTCTCGATAAACAGCTCCAGCAGAGCTTTCTGCCCAAGCAAAAGGGGGAACATGCCCCATATCATTGTTAATGTTGACACCCATCTCACCTTGGTTCTCTGGAAGATTGGAAGCAGGACTGTCCTGTAATGTAAGAGGAGTTCCTGGGACTGAAGAAGGGTGTTCCAGGCCAACTGTCTTTGCTTCACCAACCAATGGTTCTTTAGGGGGATCTTTCGACTTATTCCTATCAGCATCAGTTGAGGTTTCCCCCAAATTATTCATGTATGGCTGTAGAATGTTTTCACTGCATTGTAACATGTGAACATCACGAGAAAAGCCTGCAAACTCTAAGTCACCTTGAGCAGCTGCATCAGCCAACTTTTTATGCTTTTTAACTTGCATTAGTACATCTTTAGTGGCAGGATCTTTTTCATGCAGTGGCTCAGTAGGTTCTGCAATAGATTCCTGAGACACTAATCCAGGATCATTCAAGTGTCTTTCCTGCTTTTGCATGGATGAGGGCACCACAATGCCTACAGAAGGTGCAGCTCTAGTCTCATCAGAGTGTGTTCGAACTCTACCTACCCCACTCTCACCTCTAATATTAAGATCGAATAAACGACCCATATCAGTTGCTGATTTGCTAGCTATGCCATGCCCTCCTAAACTTCCCTGTGCTGCCATATCCAGGCCATTGACAGCAACAACATACTGTACTTCAGAGTCTCCTATTCTACCTAGATCATAATGAGAATCTTCCAATTCACTTGTGGAGAACAAAAACAACCGTAGCTTGTTTGATTCCTCCCCACCTTCAAGCACGCTATATTCCTCCATCATATTCTGCAGATCTTCATCACAAGAAACCAATACCAATGAATCAAGCTCCTCCCTAGGCAGCTGATATTTGATCATATGAGCTTCATTGTAGACCAATGATGTTTTCTGTCTGAGTTCCTGCCACGAAATGTTCTTCCTTAATCGAATAATCCTTGTATCCCCACCAACATACCTAAGCTTGCCATCACTTGGTCGGGGAAGGATTTTACCACCGAAACTGCATAGGAACTTCATCTTTAGTGATGAGTTACCAGACATCTCTGCAGAGATATGACCATGTCCAGCTTTCTGGCTATTGCCATTGCCCAAAAGAGCGTGTGATACCACTCGTGTGGGTTCGTTGTAATTCTTTTTCTCAGTTTCATAACCTTCCCTTCCAAACTCCTTAACCCTTCCAGTTTCTCTTGTGGTCAACATTGATATATCCAATTCACTCTCCGATCCAGTATGCTTGATGCCTAAAAGTCCCTTCAGTTCTGTATAACCATCGGTTGTGTTCCGATCTTCACGGGCATTTAAGACAGTCAGTTTTTTGTATTTTGCCCGTTCAAGCATATATTCAAAAGCAACTCCTCACCTGTCCGGCTACAGCAATTCAAAACAGGTTTAACACAACTACATATATTAAACGCAGGAGGCCTCACTTCAATGACAAGCAGGTATAAACACAATTGTGATCCAGAAACAACAATGCACTCCACAAATTAAAAGAGGCTACGTGAGCTTATTATCTGACATAATAGGAACAGAAAACACAGCATACAAGCATTGTATTAAATTGACATGTTAGACATTTTTAAGGGCATCATATGACATATGACTAAACAATAATAGAAGATCCATATTCCCATATGAAGAACATTAACGCACACATAAAGGAAGAGTGGAAGAGAAATAAAATGATTTGATACTATAGAAGTAGGAGGGGTTTTGAAAGAGAAGTTAAGAATTGGAATTCAGATACCATCATGCTTTCCCTCTAGGGAAGAGGTAAGTTTGTTCATAACTTGGCAACCTTATAGAACAAAACTTAGCGATATATTTTAAATGCCAGATATACGTTGGGCATTTTTGACAACGTCAGCAACTGACCCATTAAAATCTTATTAAATAATAGAAAGTTAGATTTGATGTCTGTTAAACAAGAACTCTGTAGATAAACTTTGGATGTTTAGAAACCCTACAGAGCAGCATTTGAGAAATCAAAATCAAGGATGGACTACATCAATAAAATGCACGACAGTTCAAGGTTATGACTTGAAACCAAATAATGATTAAATATAAATAAATAAATACATATCTCTTGCCCTAGTTGCAATGTCAGACTAGCTCTGGGATGTGGTTGGAGTACTATCACATATTTAACCGTTACTATCATCCAGCATATCTTCACTGGAATATGTTGGCGTTTATGATGTATAGCCACTGATTCAAAACATAGATCATGAATTTTTAAATTCTTGATTATCATGATTTTAGCTAACATAACATATGCATTTCAATTCAGGAGGTCAGCCACATCAAACAGCTATGCATAATGAAAATGGTTTTGCATAGAAAGATTGACTGAATAGAATCCCATATGATGGTTTTCCAATTTTTGTGCACCTCAAAATGCACAAGATCGGATGGTTGCTTTCTGCTACAGGATATTTGAAAAGGCTGCAATTTTCCTGGTGTCCAGGTGTAGAAATTATGTTCTTGATAATTGAACACCACTACATGTGCGCATCCACTTCCAACATTCCATCATATCCTTGTGCCATTCGGGGAATCAAAATAACAATATTCAGCCAAGATTTTTGCTACTCTCATGAACGCAACAGGCATTTTTCTTCTATGTAATTCAAAGGTATATTATTAACAAAGCAGACACATAGCTAAAGGAATTTAGTAAGTGTAAAACCCAAACTACAAATAAAAATTGTGTAGTTCAATGTTTTAAGGCCCCAGGATGAATTTAGACTGAGTGCAAAAAAACTTCATGTTTAATGTATGTGAGGAGCTCCTAGTGTCACTTCATCAGGAGTTCAAGTGCTCGGGTCCCCTTTGGATCCTACAACCTTGGTTTTCCCTGTTCTAAGTTTACTTATAACTCTAATAACCTGTAGTTTTAGGTGAGGGAAAAGTACAAGACAAGTATGACTCATTGGTAATTCAGGTTATCCATAATAGCTATGATGCCCAGATACTGCATGGATACGGCATAACAACAGCAGGGAAACAGATTTTACATGTAAAAAGGGAAGTATCGGATACGATACATTGCCCACTTTGAAGTATCCGTGCATCATAGCATAATAGATTATGGCAGCAGAGCTGCTCAAGAACATTTTGTAACCAAAAATCATTCTAATAAATAATCTCTACAATCTTCACTCTGTTGGCACAATCCACTTTTCAAGGAGAGCACCTTATTATTATACAATGAATTGTAGCAAGGACATTTATCTCGAAATCTATCATGAAACTATCATTTACATGTAAACTGAGTTACCTACACTCAGTTTATGAGGATCCAAACATAGCTTTGAAATGGGGCCTCATCCATGGTTTATGCAGATCTAGACCCAACTTTGGCTATATATGTTTAAGAACCTATTTACAAAAACACACTTAATATGAACATATAAATATAATTAAAACATTCAAATCGCATATGAATCCATGGACGGCCGAACCTGATCCCAAATCGAATAAAATGGCTTCAAAATTGGACCCATACCCCAGATTTTCCCAGTCTGATCCATGTGGTATTCGGTATTCCGGGACCCAATCTCAACCCTAACCAAAGCCCAGGAACTCAAATACCTTATCAAAGTCAGGAACTCTCCAAATAACAATATGTACATCTAAGGAATCTAAAGAACACTTTGTTTCACCTGTAACTCTTGTTGAATATAACTAAGTTCCAGGAAATCAGATTTACTGGGTAAACCGACTTGCATGGATCCAAACACGCATTTACACTACAATCAAAACCACTTGGATCTTCCAACTCAGTCCATTACTCCCAAGTTGAAACCTTTTTTTATCGGCAAAGAAACAAACTTCCCATGTCTTCCAAACCCCATTTTCCAATCGCCCCAGTTTCAGTAATAGAGATTCCAAATCAGATCTCTGAAATTCTCTTGAATTGGAGAAAACCCAACTCAGTTCCTCAATCAAAACCATCAATGGTGACCCAAAGCAAGCAAATAAACACACCCATATATTAATTCTTTTTCCGTCAGGTGGATCCAAGTACCTGAAATAGAAGAGCTTTTGGGAGCTGCTGCCTTTTTCTTTTATTTTCTGCAGTTCGTTGGACTTGGCTGCTTAGTTTTCTTCATCCATTTTGTGCTGTGAAGAGTCCGTTTGAACTTTGAAGATGGAGAGGGATTTTCGTTTATATTGATTTCATTTCTCTCTCTCTTGGTTTCAATTGATTTTGAGATGTGTTTACTTTCTTTCTTTTTGAAAAGATTCCAACAGACAAAACCGTCCATTTGTATTTCTTGTGGCAGGAGAGACATGGTCGGTGGTGCTGGCGTTTTCTACTTGAGGAAAAGTCGCCAGGCAACCGTCCAAGAAGGAAAGTCACAAAGATGGCCCACCACCTTGATCGGTGCCGATCAAAGGATTGAAATGAGGTTGGAAGTTCTTTGGGATATGGGTTACAGGCGAGGTACGTATGACAATCCTTGCCGGGTAATCAACTTTTACAACCCATTTGTTTAAAAGCCCTTTTTAGTATTCAGTTTAGGGCCGCACGGTCTCCTTTTATTAGGGCCGGTTTGAGTAATTCATTTGCAAAATAAATTGAAGTGTATAGTCAATTTAAGAGAGAAGAAAAGAAGACGGATCTTATTAAAATGTATAAAATTTTAAAAATCTCCTCTTTTTTTTTTAACAAAGAGTCAATTTCTCATTACACTAAAAGACAAAAAGACATCTTCCTTTTATCCAAAAAGACTGTAGGAGATATAAAAGACAATGAATTCCTAAAAATGGTGTTCATCAAAACTATACCCAAAATGCAGGTATTATACATAGGCCCTAAATTCTCTTTCCAATTCTACCCATTTTGTGCGATATTGCACAAACTGAAGGTTAAAATAAAAGTGGACCGTTTTCTCTCTCATTTTTTCCGCCATTCTCATCTCCTAAAACATTGAACCTCCATTTTTTCCTACGACTTTCCCCGTTCCTATAAATTCCTCCTTCGTTAAAAAAAAAGATTTTAAAGAGGGTTTCTCTGCTGCTCTGCCATTTATCTAAAAGAATGTTAAGATTTCTCCACTACTCTTCTCCCTTTTTCTTTCCCATTGGTCACTGCCCGTGTTATGATAATTTTACCTTGAGGACAAGGGATAGATCCACAATATCAATACCTTTGTGAAAATCTGTGGCCTATGTGCCCGCTTTGGGAATTACTTCTCATGAAACCTTCATCAAATGAAGAGATTGAAAGACTACACTTCTTGGCAAAATAGCTGGGACTTTAATCAATTTCTTCCTTACCAAAACTTTTTCTTATAAAAAGAAAAATATAGAATAGGACATAAAAAAAAGCAACTCAAAACCCCCCATCAAATTTGGGAGTCTAATTCATTACTTGTGTAATATCACATAGTCACTTAACCAATTCCCCAAAGAATAGAATTCCAACAAGCTTCACTGCATTCTTAGGCACAACGGCGAGGACCTTCTTCAATTTTCTCATAGCCAAATATTTTTTCCTTATTAACAAGAAAAACATGGAATAAAACCTAAAAAATAACTCAAAACCCCACCAAATTTGGGAGTTTGGTTCTTTGCTTATTGTGAGATACTGCACAGTCGCTTGGCCAGTTCCCGAGAGAATAGAATTCCAACAAGCTTCACTGCATTCTTAGGCACAACGGCGAGGACCTTATTCAATTTTCTCATAGCCAAATATTTTTTTCTTATCAACAAGAAAAACATGGAATAAAACCTAAAAAATAACTCAAAACCCCACCAAATTTGGGAGTTTGGTTCTTTGCTTATTGTGAGATACTGCACAGTCGCTTGGCCAGTTCCCCAGAGAACGAAATTACAGCGAGCTTTAATGCATCCCAATTGATATCACACAATTGATTAAAGTTTCAGCTCTTGTATCCAATTGAGGTTTAGTGCCTTAAGAGATGGGAAAGGAAGAAAATATGAGAGAAAAAACAATCTGCTATTATTTTCACCTTTAGTTTGTGCGATATCACACAAAAGGGATAGAATTGAAAAAAAAATTTGGGGCCCCATGTACAATGCCCACATTTTGAATATAGTTTTGGTCAACACCATTTTGAGGAATTTATGGTCTTCTATATCCTACACAGTCAAAATCCCAAGTTTATTCACATGCCATAAAATGATAAATAGTAAAAAAAGTAGATTTTGATATTTTATACTTTTTTATAAGCCCCCTCTTCTTTACCTCTCTGTTAAAATAACCCTTCATTTGAATTCACTTTAAAATGAATTAATTACCCAAACGGTACGAGCTCCCTTGGAATGGCACCAACCAAAATTTAAACTATTCAAAACTTTATTCAATAAATATCAAAATAAAATTGTTTAATGTATGACCATTAAAACTGAAGATTAAAATCTTTTGATGCTCTTAATATCTCATGCTACCCATCATCTTGGTCTAAACCTTTTTACTTGTCATGCCCTGCTTTGATCGTCATACAACCAAATGAGTTCTTATGAAAAGGGCATCTTTTTTTTTTTTTTGTTAAATAAAATGCGTGGTGATCAGTAGCAAAGCCCTTCGTGAAATGTAGTTCAATAGACTAAAGGTGAGTCAGATATTATCACTTTAAATAATTAGAGTATCCTGTGTAAGAGCTCCAAAGCTTAATGGATTAAAGGCAGGAAGATGTCATTTCAATTTCATAATTGTAATTGGCTATTCCAGAGTTTTGTGCTTTTACTCTTTTTTAAATGTTCATATAAGTGCTAAACCATTAATGGGTCAAAATGGCTAGTCATGGACATTGTCACAGAGACCTCGATTCATATTTAGAGCTTCCAACCCTCTTTTAATATCATGACTGTGATGCATGAAGGTGGTCCCATAGACAGAGGTTCACTGTTGATCGATCCATTTGTTTTCTTATATCATGAGTGGCTTATAAGATGACATACATCCATGTGTTCATGATTTTATTTCGTTCTGGTTTTAACAAAGAGTTTCACTTACCGTGTCCTCATGGGAAGCGTGAGTGAGACATCTAGAGGATGTGGATTTAAAGACGAAAAAGAATCATGTAAAACTGAAAGACTTGCCAGAGTGCACTTATTTTGAAAAAATCATCATCCATTCCTTGTAAGATAAGTGGCATGAGAAATGAAAAATGCTATTTTGTACTTTTTCATTGCATCTTACGAAGTGTCCACTAGTAGTTTACCAGTTTAAGGCCTAAGTTTTTACTCCATAAACTCTGTTTACATCACTTTTCCAGAGTCTAGACAGTTTGAAAGAGGGTTGATTCAAACAGATGCTGTTTGAAATAGAGCTATTTTACTTAAGGCCGGTTTAGCAATTCTTTTATAAATAGACTAGTTGGCACATGGGATTCAATTGGATAAGCAAATTTGTGATACTGGCAAAGTTATACAGGCAAGTTGTCCTATGGTAAAAGTAGTTTGGTCAAATTTTTCATAAAGCAAATATAGTACATAAAAACATGTCCTATTATAAATTTATATGGGTGATCTTGTGAAAAACAGATGGGCAACATGTGTGTCATTGCTGGAGACATGTCTACTTGAAAAGTTACCTTCTCATTGCTTTTTGAAAAGTGGGAAAAAGTCTTAATGTATGTAATCAGACAGACATCTACAGGAACATTGCCAAATAATTGGCAGTTAAAACATTTATTTGAATCCGTCTAAAGTCAAATAGACACCTAAAGCAGACTTGTCTAACAACACCTTAGACTTTTCTACTGAGTGTTTGTGGTATTTTTTAAAAGAAAGCAAACTCATCATATGGAAAAAAGTTAGTTGGGCAAAGTTGCCATAAAAATTAAAAGGCGGATATTTATATGCATCCATCCCTCGTCATATGGTGTGGTACAAACTTGATGGGACCCTCCTGGGGCCCCACTGATCATGGAATCAGAGGGATGGAAAGAGACACCTTGGATGGACCCATATATCTATTGAGAAGTGGGCTCCACCCGAGGGGGAATATTGAAAAGTATTTCCGCTGCTTCTCTAATGCCTTGAGGTTTTGGTAGGAATGACTAGCTAAAGAAATTTAATATGGTATCAGAGTCAGCTGGTCGTGAGTTCGAATCTCAGGAGGAACGACTCGGCAAAAAAAAAAAAAAAAAATGTGTGTCGCCAAAAGTGCGCAGGCCGGGTTCCACCTTAGGGGGAGTATTGAGAAGTGGGCTCCACCTGAGGGGGAATATTGAAAAATATTTATGCTGCCTCTACTAACGCCTCAAGGTTTTGGTAGGAATGGCTAGCTAAAGAAATTTAATAATATCAAGTTTTGGGTCAATTCTATTCTTGATCTAATCCCTTCATCTGTGGCTCATAAATTTAACAACTTTATGTTGAAGAAAAAAAAATTGACCCTCAATTCAACAATCCACTCCATTATCAGTGAAAACTAGAGGTGTAAAGCACGACATGACTTGCTTTTAGGCCGGCCCAACCCATGCGCAGTGTCGTGCCATGCCTAAGTCGGCTAGGGTTTGGCCCAGCACGGCCCACGACATGGCTTAGTTCGTGTTGTGCTGGGTTGTGCTCCATCTAGCTAAGTTGGGTCGTGCCGCCCACGGGCAGGCCCATTTTCTTCATTTCTTTTCTTAATTTTTTTAAGATAAATTTAAAGGGACCTAAAAGGTTTTTCAACTTGAAATGAACTGAAATAAATGCACAAATACTCATTGAAAAAAGACGTCAATTAATTTATATTTCGTGAAAATGAAGTGTACAAGAACTTTGATGATAATATACAAAAACTTTTAAAAAATTACAAGTTTGATGATAATTCTAACTTTATGAAAGTTATAATGAAAAAAATAAGAATTACATGTATATGAAGATTTTCTAAAAATAAAGTAGTTGATGATTGTTTCTAACTTAAATTAAATTTCTCAAAGATTACAAGTATGATTTAGAAATTAGATTTACAAAAATTACAAGTATGATGATTTTTTAACTCTATGATATTTCTAATATTGAAAAGTCGTCTTCTATTTCATCTTCGTCTATCAAGTTTTGCATTCTACTCTCTGCTTTGAACCAGTCTCACAGGCACATGCATGTCTTCATCATTTCTTTTGATAGCACCGTCCGCTTATTGTCAATAAGTCATCCACTTACACTAAAAGCTTGCTCTGATGTAACAGTAGACACTGTAACTATAAGTAAATCACGGGCTATAGCGAAAAGCACAAGAAATTTACTTTCACTAGTTTTCACTAGACCCAAAGGTCAAAACTAGCATCATAATCCGCGACTTCAACCGAACCCTTCTTTAGATACATCATTAATTCATTAACAATGTGACTGGATTCGAATGAAGAGGGGCCGTTTCCTAGAGAACTTCTATTTAGATTTCAAACGTCTTTCTTTTTCCCTCTTTGTATTTGGGGAGGACCCATAGGAGTAGAGGGTATTTCCGGTCTACCCATTTGGGTAGAATATTCCTTGTAAAGTTATTCTAAATAAGTTTTAATTATAGAAATATACTAGCAAAATACGCCCGTGCGATATAATTTATAATATTAAAAATAATTTAATTTTTAACTAATATTTAGTCTAAATTATATTGAGATGGTAAAAACAGGTCAAATGGTAAATTATTTTCAATGATGTAAAACGACATTCTATATTATCTTTAATAATACTTTGTGTATCTTGATGTGAAAATAGGAATTTTTATTTTTCATTGAAAATAAGAATTCATCCACTTATAAATAATTTCTGATATGCATCTTTGCATCTAGAATGCAAAATGAAAAAAAAATGATTTAAATGCATTTTTCCACCTTTAAAAGCTCTCTAAAACCAGAATTACATCATGATTTCTATGATCCTAATGTATTTTTGTGAATAATTTCTGTTGCTATTCTTTTATTAGATCATTATAGTGGATGATTTATTTCAGTCATGATTTCGGAAATGCAGGTTAGGGTTTCAATTATGAGTCTTGTAAAAGGTTTTGAACACCAATCAGTCCAATCCATCTATAGTTTAGGTATATTATCTTCTATCAAAGATTTTGTTTTTCATTTTTTTTCCTTTTCTTGATGTACAAATTTTTATCAAGTTATTGGCGTTTAAAGGGCTTCTTTTCGTAACCATTCTCATCATTTCTTTTCTTTTTAGTAACCTTTGGATTCAATATATGGAAAGATCTAGATCTTTGATTTTAATTTTTTTCTAATATCACAAAAATCTTTACCTAATGTTTGTGTGCTTTGTTTTGAGTATCTTTAAGTAAATATCTTTAATAATCAACCAATTGGTCCTTTTCTTTTCCTCTCTTTTCCCCCTCTTTTTTTATTTTTAAATCTTTTGTGTGCGTGTGTGGGTGGTTATGCATGTGTATGTTTGTGTTGTGGTAAAAAAGCTACTAAAAATGGAAATGCTGCATACATTATGTACATACATGACAATGAATTATAAGATAAAAGAGGTTTTTGCATAGTATCGCATGCTTTGTTTCTATACGTGAGACATGTACAAGTGATCCTAAAACATTGGGTAAGAAAAAAAAAACATTGGTATGGGGAGGCTACATAGTGGAAAGGCCATGCTCCGAAAAGCTCAAGCATCTGAGCTACCCTTTAATTTAATGAACACAATCCAAATTGATAGTTAAGAAGGAAACAACATAATGATTCACTGATTCACGTTCCATGTAGAAAAGGATGTTCAGATCAACAAAAGCCCCAATAAGAGACAACCTTTGGATACTTCAATAACAATGTTCAAGTAACTCAGAAACCAAATGCAAAATATTGACAAAAGAATTAATTTAAGATGACCCACTTGGTTTGAGTAGTTGTAGAACCCCCACTCTAATATACAAAGGAAAAGCACTAAACAGCTCCATTTTTGTCACGCCCCTAGAAGAGAAACCGGGGTTATGCGTGAGATTAGGGCCAATTAAAATTTTGCAACATTAATAACAACACTTGGCCCCAATCATGTCCCAAGTGGATCGAAGATCGCTGTCAGGTATAGACATTTCCTCAAATACTTAAACAATAGCTGAAGCTTCATAATTACAAGAGGTATCTCAACATGTATAGTTAAAAGCAAATACTGAAATATATTAACTAAAGTTCAAGTTGAAACGGTTTAACCAAAAGTATTATTTACACAAAAGGCCACACTAAAACTCGGGCCTAATAAAAAAATGAACAAAAGACCAAAAGATGAATCTATTCAAGATAAGCATGAAGGCTCTTGAGCACAGGGTTGATACGGCTATACAACGCCGTTCGTACTATAATATAGGAAGTCATCAGGTTGATCTGCCTAAACTTCTTCTGTCGTTTCCTCTTCAAGATAGAAGAGCTCGGTACATTTGCACCAAGAGTAGCATCATCAGACACGACGGTCGGCAAACAATATATATATATATATATAAATCATCAAGATATGTAGAACGAATTAGAGTAGACAATGGATAAGATCATAATTCATGCATATCATCCTGATTGTAAGAAGTGCACAACATTCGAATCATAATCAATCTAACATAAACATCTAACAAGATAGGTGGTTCACATATGCTAATTACCACGGGATAGTGTCATTGCCCTCCCAGACTCACATTGAGTCGTGGTGGAGATATCAAGGCACAGGATATACCTGGCAAACACAAGGCACATGATAAAACCTGACAAACACAAGGCACATGATAAAACCTGGCAAACACAAGGCACATGATAAAACCCGGTAAACAAGGAAGAGGGATACCAAGAAGCCAATAGTCATCAAATCAAGTATTCAAGACGTATCCGATGGTGTACATCCATCTAAAATGTAAAAAGTCGTACTGCGCAGACGTTCATCAAGGTCCTCACACAGATGGTGCCCCATCTGTGTTGGGCGTTAAACAGCCGAATGGTGCATGACACAAAGATTTATAAACAAACAATAGTGAGGGGCTAGGCTTTCTTGCGTGAACAAGATTCATAAACAAATGAGAGACTACTTTCCATTATCAAATCAAGACCAAACAAGCAAGCTTCTCAAACATCAATATCATAAGTAGTCATCATCAAGCTTTTACAATCAAAGCCACCTAGCCTCAACACTTCCATCAATCATCAAAACAAACGGAACATCAAAAGGGATCCTAAGTTCATCATCTAGGTTCAATAAGTGATCCCAAACAAAACAAAGCAAACAAAGCTAAGGAACATGGACATAGCATGTAGACCAATACCAGACGGTACAATTCGGAATCAGAATCGATAAACAATCCAATCCTAGGTACAATGTTAAATTCAAGGCATCGTACAGCCATACTCAGTCAACGAAGGGAAGTAGGGTTTGCGATACCCAAACAAACAATCTTCGCGCATAGATATAAAGGGGGGGGGGTATCACGTTGTCCCGTACCATTCAAGATTGAGCTAGATTGAAACCCCGATACAGCCGAAATAATCGTGAGAAAACGTCGGCTCAAAACATTCTCACAGATAGTCAAATGAGTCATAAATCTCATAAAAAGGTAGCCAAGGTCCCCCCCCCCCCAGTCTACAAGTCCTAAGGTATCCGCGATGTAAAAATACAACCACAATTATGCCCAACATGATCATAACACCGAGTCACATTGAGGCTTCAGTAAGAATGAGTATGTATAGACATTTTACAATAGACAAATGTTTATAAATTAATAAAGAAATGCAAAGTTGTCAAACCGGTGCATACAGAATTCATAAAAACATGCTTTTGATTTCTTTAATAAATTTTCCAACAAAAGCCCTCTCCTATTCATACTCATGATTTACATGAGGCCTCACCAAAACGTGGCCTGGGTTATGTGACAGGGGTGCGTTCTGTGACATGGATTATGTCAAATTGAAACATGGGAACCTCCTTCCTACTCCCATACATTTTACAATCAAGTAGCAAATGGGCCACGCCCTCTCCATCCAAACATTAAACAATCACCATTCAACCAAAATAAACCCATTCAAAATATAACATAACCTAGCAATTAATTTCCAATATAACATACAATGAGCACAAGGGTGTCTAGAATTGAAATTAAATGCTATAATCATAAAGAGGAGCAGCAAATCATAGCATAATATAGATAGCCACTTGCCTTAGATGAAGAGCTTGACTAAACCCAAAAGAAAAATGGGGGAAAATCCTCTTTTGAGCTCAACTTGTGCAAATGACTTCACAACCCAAAATCTCTCTACAAATGCAATGCAAATAGGTAAAGTGTTGTCTCCTAATCCATCTCTAAGCAAAAGAAGAAGAAAACCTAGAAACTAGAAGCTTGTGAGCTTAACTAAGAGTGGGTAGTTGAAGAAAAGCTTGAAGAAAGGGTTCCTTGAAGTCTTGAGGTCTCGGGGAAAGAGAAACTAGGTCTAGCTGGCGATAAACGGAGCTCCGTCGCCATCGTCGGAGAGGAGGTACTGAATGGGAAATGGGTTTTGAGAGTTTTGTGTGAAAGAGGTGAAAATAAGAAGTGAAATGAAATGAATGGTGGGGTTTTGACCGAAGTGGGCAATGAGAGAGAAAATGAGAGGGAAGCGTTCAGTCACATGGAACAAAGGTGGGGGAGATATTTTGTGTATCTTTGAGTTATTTGCACTTTGAGCACTTGGATTTGGGTTAAGGCCAAATTACTAAATAGTCATTGGTTATCTATTTATGATTATTTGGGGCTCTTCGACGCGTCGGATTGCAATGCAACTGAAGGCAAAATGTTCATGAAATGATGCGATTTACCCGATGCACCCAACTCACCAAAAACTCAAAATCTCAAAAAAAAAAAAAAAAAAAACCCCTGAAAACTTCCCAAAGTTGCAAACCAACCCCCTACTCTACCCAAACGCACTCCAAATCGTGCAAGACTTCGCACGCGTGATCCACACGTCAAACTCGACTCATTAGGACTCTAAACACACTTAATTAACTAGCAAGCAATTAATTATAATTAATATAGTGTTAAGGGTCGGGATGTAACATCCCCCCCCCTTAGGCTATTTGGTCCTCCAAATCTCTAACACACATCTGGCAATAACTTTGGATACTTCTCCTTGATCTGATCCCTGAGCTCACAAGTCGCTTCTCCCGGACTGTGATGCTCTCACTGTACCTTGACCCAATGAATGGTTATTGTCCTCAAAACATGATCCTTTGTGTCGATGATCTCCTTCGGCCTCTCAACATACGTAACATCTGGCTGGACACCTAACGGCTCATGATGCAGCACGTGTGTAGGGTCTGGCACGTATTTCCCCACCATGGAAACATGAAAGACCCTGTGAACTCCTGATAACTCTGCTAGTAAGATCAATCTGTAAGACACTTCACCCATGTGCATGTCGATCTCAAACGGTCCGATAAATCTCCGAGCCAACTTACCCTTCTATCTGAATCTCATAGTTTCTCTAGTCGGTGAGACCTTGAGAAAAACCTTGTCTCCGACCTTGAACTCTAAATCTCTCCTCTTGAGGTCTGTGTAACTTTTCTAGCGGTTTCTTGCAATCTTTGGCTTATCAATAATCTGTTTCACTTTCTCACTGGTATCACTGATGATCGAAGGTCCATGAAAACTCCGAACACCAATCTATTCCCAACAAATTAGGGTCCTGCACTTCCGTCCGTACAATGCCTTGAATTGTGCCATTCCGATACTAGAGTGGTAACTGTTGTTGTAGGCAAATTCAAACAAAGGAAAACTCTTTTCTTAGTCCTTCCCGAAGTCTAGAACAGATGCCCGCAACATATCCTCCATAGTTTGGTTCGTCCTCTCCATCTGTCCATCGGTCGAAGGGTGATACGCAGTGCTAAAACTCAACGTAATACCCAATGCTGCTTGCAAACTAACCCAAAATTCGCCCACAAACTGTTAGATTGTATGGTCTCAACCCATCAGTTGATGTAATAAATTGATTAATTTCTTTATTTATCAATATAATCATGCTTTCCTTTTATGAGATGAATGGTGATTTATTACTTAATGCACATGACCAATACATATGCCATAATGGTTCATGAGATGAACCGTGTCCCATTAGTATATTAGATGTGATATATGTATATGGATGAGATCCACATACGAGAGATATGTGTCACAAATCTTATACTTAAAATATCTTCACAACCAGGGATGAGACTGGGCATCTCATCTGACAAGGTTGCAACACTTTGATCACTATGAGATTGTTAGGGTTTTTGTATATTGCAATTTGATGGATGCATGTTCATATTAGCATCATTTGAGTTTACACACTTGCATTGTTTTATGAAATCTTGAAATCTTGATTTATTCATGCATTGTTTTTAAAGTATTGATTTATGCATGATTTGTTTTTAAATCTTGGATGCATTTGATTTGAAAAGAGTTTTAGAAAATCAAGCTAGCCTATGAGTTTTAAATCTTTCAAAATGTTTTAGGCTTTTTATGGTTCATGTTTTAAAACCCTTAGAATGATTTAAAACATGTTTTTAAGCTTGATTAAATGGCCCAAAGTTCCACCAAGAAAATCTTTGAAAAATGCATAAGTTGGAATTTTTGGTGGCCCCAGCAGTGTCACCGGTCGACCCGGAACACTGCAAGGCAAAAATGGCCTAGCGCACCAACGGTCAGAAATCCGACCGTTGTGTGATCCCGGTCGACCGAGACCTGTTTGCAGCTCGACCGAGGACTAGCCGTTGGGGACTTTTTGCTATATATATGAGTTCTTTCCTTTGCCAAAAGTTGGGAATTTTAAGGCCCTCCTTGAGGGGTTTTGAGGCATATTCAAGGGAAATGAACTAAGGGATGAAGGGGATAATTAGGAAAGCTAAAGCTTGGATTAATGAGTTAAATTACAAGTAAGCTCTACTTTCCTTAATCATATGTTTTTCATGCTTTGTTTTATTTTTGGTAAATCATTTGTAGCATGATAAACTATGTTTGTGTTGTGTCCTTAACATGTTTTATGTTTTGAGTTGATTTATTGTTTTGGATACAACACCATATGATTCAATCCAAGTAGTACTTAATCTTGGTAAATCTAAGTAGATCATGTTAATGGAAGAACCTTTGAAATTATATGTAACATGATTCCTATACTTGGTTGAATCTATGGTTGTTGTTTTCCATCATAAGAAAATCACTTTCAAAACTATCTTATGTTTTGGATTCAACTTCTTTACAAATCATATGTTTTCATGTTTTGTTTTATCATTGATAAATCTTTAGTAGCATGTTAACCTATGATGTGTTGTATCCTTAGCATGTTTTATACTTTGAATTGATCTATTGTTTTGGATGCATCACCATTGATTCAACCCAAGTAGTACTTTAACCTTGGTAAATCTAAGTAGATCATGTTAATGGAAACATCTTTGAAATTAGATGTAACATGATCCATATACTTGGTTGAATCTTTGGTTGTTGTTTATCATCATAAGAAAATCCTTTTCAAATATATCTTATGTTTTGGATTCAACAAACTTTACAAATCATATGTGTATTATTGTTTTAAAGTTACACAACTTGCCTTACTTTGATAGGTATATCTCTTTCAAGTTGTATTTATAATTACATATGATTTGTCCCCTCTTTTCAATCAAATCTATTTTTATGTTTTGAGCTTCATTGATGATTTGATTGACATCCCTATGCATCACATGTTTAGAGCTAATTAATTTCATACAACTTGTGTAACTTTGATATCATTAACAAGTTGTTACTTTTAACATGTGATTGCATTCCATCCTCAATCATAAATGTTTTATGAGCTAAAACTTTCAAAAGCCTTAGGCATACATTTATGAGCTTTCATTTTCAAAATAATTGAGGACCACACACACACACTTCATGTACTTTCATCTTTGCATTCATAGTGTGAGTGTGTATTAGTTTTTCACTTCCATATCCGCCTATTTAAGAGGCATTGTATTGAGCTAAATAGAATCTCCATCAAGTGTATGTTAGACACTAACTTAGTGAGATAACCAACCTATGGTTGAAGAGGTTATTGCTTAGCCTATAAAAGCATAATGTATAGGTTGATGTTAAGCCTTGAAAAACATCATTGTAAAGGTTATTGCTTAGCCTTGGAAAGCATATTGTAAAGGTTATTGCTTAGCCTATTGAAAAGCATAAATAGTGGAAATCCGGTGGGGTGTTGGTTCACAAGCCGGTAGTGGATGTAGGCATTGAGGCCGAACCACTATAAATCCTTGTGTGATCGTGATTGCTTTGTGGTGATTCTTTTGTTAGCTTCCGCATCTTGTATGATTAATCATCACTTGTGACTAGTTTGTTTTAAAGAAGTCAAATTTGTTAAAATTGGTCATAATTGGAGCTCACCCTATTCACCCCCCCTCTAGGGTTCGGATCCCCATGGACTTACAATAGTGTGATCTGTCTCGATCATCAGAATGTAAGATTCTGGATCATAGTGCTGGTACATTGGATGTATTAAAGGACCATGAGAAGCACCTTATGAAATAATGTCTCGATTTAAGGACTGCACTCATAATTCCCTAGCAATAGGCTGTCAATCCTGAGACATTGATGAACTCAAGTTTTTGTCTATTCATTTGCTTTGAGTCACCAATGAGTGAGGCCTACTGTAGGTCAACACCTCGGTGTCTTGGGTACGTGGTAGTAGGACTGTGGGAACATGCAATGATCAAGATGGAATCTATCAACATTATCCCCTTGTGCCAATTAATGGATTTATCATTAGTAAGTGCGCACCCATCTCGATTAAGAGTTAATTGGATGGTACTGATGATCACTGTAATTAATTGGGGCTCAAAGATAATAAGAGGTGGATCTAAAATTGGATGGGACAAATTTATTCCAATTGATCCATGGATAATGATTGAGGGGCCTTCTTGTGGTAATTGGGAAGTTTAGGGTCTTCGTTATAATTTATTCCTAAGACTGGAGTGCAATTGCATTTATATAGTGGTGTTATTTGCAATTAACTGTGGGCCCGGATTACACATGAGATGTGGGGTCTGAAAGTTCATGCTAAAGAGATCTGAACTTGGACGTCCATGGCTGATATGGTTTTTCTAGTTTTTAAAACAAAACCAAATCTGATTATTCAGCCATGAAACATGCATAAAAACTCCATGAAATCATGATCAACATGTGTATAATGCAAGGAGATGATAGAGGACTAATACCTTGATGATATGAATGCCTCAAATCTCTAAAAAGAAAACCTTCAAAGGTCTGATCTCAGCCTGCAGTGAGCAATGCTAGTTGCAGGAATTTCTGCAGCAGATTTCTCCTTTGATATTCTCTTCTATTCCACAACCCAATCTGATTGGCTTTGATTGTGGGATCAAAGTATGGATTCCAAGAAGGGTTTTCTGAACTACTCTTTTTGGAAACAGACCAGGACCTGACCAGTACCTGATCTCCTCTCTCCAATGAAGAAGAATAAGGCTGGGCGTGAGTTTCTCTCTACCTCTCTTGGGCGGCCAATGGAGCTCCTTATGTTTTTCTCCTAGGGTAAATTCTGATTGCTTTTTTTCAGATGTTGCACGCCTACGGTAGTGTAGGTTATATTTATAAAGTTCTCATTCCTTTAAGATTTCTCTCTCTAATAGGAATCATCATCCCATAAAATAAGGAACCAGCCACCTTAGTTGTGCAACACTTTCTAATTAAAGATACTAAAAATTAGTAAACTTTAATTATAGGAATTCTTACCCAAAGAGGAGTTCTTCCTTCCAAGTAAAGATACCTAGTTAAACTTGGAAACCTCACACAAGGGGCTCCCCTTATGGTTGGCCCACAAGATAGATAAACACACCATGGCCCACAAGTTAATAATTTAGCTAGAGTTAAATTCATGTATGCCGTCAAAAGCCTATTTGAATTTAAACTCAAAATTATTCTTCCACAAAAATTAATTCAACCACATATCATTTAATTAAATTAGGAAACCATGCCAATATAGGAAGATGACTAGAAGAGGGACAAAAAGACATATTTGCCCTTGGCTCCCAAAATGACCAAAATGTCCATGCTAACCCCATAGCAACATTAAGATCATTTTAACCCTAACTCATTCCACTAAAGAGTTATGGTTGCACTCCAGGGACAAATATTAAATTGCAAATTAAGCTCATCATAAACTGACGATTGTCTTTGACCTACCAAGTACAATGACCACAATGCCCCTCTATGTAACATCCATAATCAAGTAGGTTAACCGATGTACTATCTACCTTCTTGATTACATCTCATCCTTAGAACTTCATACCTGTAAGACCCCGACTCAAGTGAACCCGATTAGTGCTAATTAAGTTGCGTGTTAGTGCTAAGCTTGATCAGTGTTTCTGGCTAAGTTGGGTTTGGATTAGCTTTGACTTTTGGTTTTGGGCTAATTCAATCGTCTTGTTTTGCTTTGATGGCTTGTGGGGCCCTTTGGGGGTTCCCTTTTCGGCTTTGTATTTTCTCGAGGAATTTCCCGATTTATTGTGAATTGTGTTTTGGCCCGTTGCATGCATCTTGTAGATCTCGACAACTTTCAAGTTGATCCCGACTTCGTTTGAGGTCCCGAAATCCGATTTCATAGCCTAGAGGGCAAAACAGTCATTGCACGCCAAATCTGTAACCAAAACTTAATATTCTCGAAACCCGCGAAACATACACTTTTTGGAAACTAGATATTTCGACGAACATTTCTTCCGTCTTCGTCGAATTCATCCGAGGACCCGAGAGAGATGATTTCAGCCAATGTAGTCCCTTAAGTTGTGGGACCCAACCTCCCCTTTGTTAACAAAGAGGAACTCACCCTCCATTGCATTTCATTCTTCATTTTCCAGCACAACTCTTTTGAGTCTAGGGTTTTCTTGCTTCTTCTTCTTCTTCTTCTTCTTGCTTCTTCATCTCCAAGCCACATCAATAGTTCATAGATCAAACTTTGGAACCCACCAATCACTCCCTCATCTCACAAGCTTTCCATTGGTACTATTTGTGGAGGGATTCATCAACATTGAGGTCTTCTTTGAAATAGTCCTCTTCATTTGAAGGTCATCCAAGTAAGTGATCATTTCCATCTCTTAGATTAGTGTTCCTCTAGCCATTGAGATTCTACATGTGCATTATTGGAAGCTCTTTCATTTTCAAGCTTGGTGTAACCCATTTTAGGGTTGTTTTGGGGATTTTTGATTGTAGCTTGGCTTTGAGCAATAGAGGTGATCAAAGGTTTGTTTTCAACTAGCTTGGATTAGAGGCAAGTGAATGGTTGGATGTTTTAAATTTTGAAATGGTTTGGTATAGTCTTTATGGATTTTTCCATACTTTCATTTAATGAGGTTTGTTTGAAATAAATGCTCATGATGTATTTTGATAGTTTCATTCATTGTTTTATAAACATGTTAGTAGAGCATTTATTGTCCTTGTGATAGCTTAGATGAATGTTTGTGAAATGGTTTACTTCCCTTTTTCCTTGCATTGGACTTGTCATGGAAGAAGTAATGGAGAGCACTCATAATAGGGATTTGGAGAAGTGTAGAGAGGTGCATTGGAGGAGCTATTAGCTCAATATTATTGTAAGGACTTGGTGGATGTGAGGAAGATGGTTTTGAGGAGGAAAATGACTCAAAACTGAGCACAGTGAGCATTTTCGTAGCTAGCGGTCAGCTCACGGTTAGCCAGCGGCTAACCGCCGAACCCATCGGCGGCTAACCGCTAGATAACCGCGCACCGCGGTGGCTTTTCCAGAGAGCATCGTTTTCCCCCTTAACACCTGGTCAGCCTCACGGTTAGCCAGCGGCTAACCGCCGAACATATCGGCGGCTAACCGCTAGCCAACCGCCCACTCTCGGTGACTTTTCCAGAGAGTATCAGAAATCTCCCCTGAAATCCGGTCAGCTCCACGGTTACCAAGCGGCTAACCGCCGAATGCATCAGCGGCTAACCGCCAGGTAACCGCGTTTGGGCGGCCAGCCTTCCAGCAAGCTGTATTTTCCTGCAGCACAGTGGCGGTCAGCTGGGCGGTCACTCAGCGGCTAGCCGCATGCCCCAGCGGCGGCTAACCGCCAGGTGACCCCAGGTGACCGAAATTCCCCAGATTTCAGAGAATTCCTCTTTCAAGCCAGTTTCTATGGTTCGATCGAGCACTGAGCTTTATCAGTCGAAGGAAATCCTTGAGGCACTGTACAAGGCCTCCGTGAAAGAAACCATATCACAAATATGTCATTCGAAATTTGGAAAATCGTAGGAGTGCATAAGGAGCCCGGAATGTCTCAAAACTCAAAGAGTACCAAGTGAGGGCTATAGTAGACATACGGGACCCCTATTCACTTAGTTGGATTTCTAAATTGGTATTTTGACCGAATTTCATTATAGTGCATTGTTCCACCTCATTCCCAGGAAGTGCATCGCATGACTTGTTTTCTCGAAAGCTTTGGAGCTACAATAGTGACAGTGAATTGTCCCGAAATGTATTGCCCGACATGGAAAGATAGTGTGCCCTTGAGCACCCCCGTTTTACCCGTTTATTTACTGTACTTGAATACTTGATATGTCTCGATTGGTTTTAACCTATGAGTCTGCATCACTAAGCTTGGATACCTTGTCCGTCTGATCCACTGACTTGGAAATCCCTCTCCCGTCCCGCCAGCTGCAGTTTGGATCCCGATGCCCGGTCTAATGCCGTGGTCCCGTCCCGATACCCGGTTCGCTACCGTGGTCCCGTTCCCGTATAATTATATTGTATATATGTATACGTTGTTTCTCCTCACCTTGTGTGACTGAGATCAACGTCCCGTGATACTGTTGTCACTATAGTGATAGAGGACTTAGCTCTATGTGATTGCCACCTTGTTAGTTCCCGAATCCTTGGATACCTGACATGTTTTATCTTGTTTACTTGTTTTATAGCAAAGGATTTATCTGTTTTATGAGAGTTCTTGCTTAAACAGATTTATATGCTTTTCAAGGTATTTCCTCTATTATATGTTGTTGTATCCTTGCTTTCTCTTGCCAGACCGTCGTGTCTGATCCTTTGCTTTGGTACTCAGGTCCCGTTGCCGGCTTCCTTGAGGAGGAGCCAGAGGAGGCGGTAGGCGAACCGCAACCTCTAGTTGAGTGGCGTGCTGACGATGTCATGTAGACATCAGATTGCTTTGAGAAGCGTAACGTTTTGGGAGATCTACTTAACCATTCTTTTGGGTTAATATTTTGTTACATTGGCCTTTGTTGGCCTCTATTTTTGGGAATGTAACTAAATGATATTTGTGTCTAACTTTAACAACTTTTGGGAAACTTGCTATATATATCATTGCTCTTTCTGATACAGTATTTACACTTGTTGTCATCGTCTTCTTGACTAATGATAGTTGGACTATTTGATTTGCTACGCGCTTCCGCACTCAAAAGAAATATTCGTTGATGGTTGTGATATCCTCACCGCGGACACCTGTGGGAAATTGAATACAAATGTGCATGTTATCATTCCTTCTTTATTATCCTTAGTCCCGATCCCGGATTGGGATCTCCCGGTCCGGGGTCGTGACAATACCCTTGACTTAATCATGATCAGGATATCATTCTCTTGATCCAGGGAGCGGCCCACAAGTTCAATATCCATATGGAACATCCATATACTAAGATCTTAGATTCTGATGATTAATCGGATAATTCTAAGGGGACGATCATTCCATCACACGATGGCATAGATTCCATATTGCATTTGCACGTCCCAACTAATCAAGCCCGAGCACCCAAAACACAGAGTTGTTGACCCATGAACAGGATCTCACCCATAGTGAATTAAAGCACAAGAACTTGACTTCGTCAGTTCATCCACAAATGCTCAAGATTAAGAGCACTGGTCACTCAGTAGCAAGAGGTGACTTGATCTCTCTCTGTGATAGTACTATTTTAGAGATCACACCTTTAATGGTCCTGTTAATGCATGACACATGCACTAATGAGATATATCCGGGAAAGACCTCCCGTGACTAAGGTAAGTCACCCTGAACACAGGAGAGTTTCTCACTATAACTTATACCAAGATGAAGTGCCCAACTCCATCTCTCAGTTATGAACAAGTTTATTGTTTCAAGTGTCCATGACTCAGACCTTTCTGTGTGTAGCCACTACACACCCAAGTCATTTACTAGAAAACTATGGGCCTTACACAACCATACATATACACAAGTAATAAGAGAAAAATGTCATTCTATTAAATAACCAATAAATATCCAGTAACAGAGATGTGAGTGCAGTCAGTGGGCTTTAGGGCATACACCAATCCCAACAGGGTCGCATGTCCCAGTTGGAGCCAGCTTTCTAAGGAATCCCTAGTGGTCCCCACGCTAGCCCAAGTATTAGAAAGATTCTATTCTTACTTAAACTCTAAAAGGAAGGAATTAGAAAGTTACTATTTCTATTTGAAGTGAGACTTCTAATAGTGGTAATAGTAAGCTCCTAATTTGTGTGGAAGTGTGACTTCTAATACAAATTAGTAAGAGAGATAAGAGAGGAGACTTGAGTGCTATTTAAAGTTTAATACACCCCTTGGACGTCCAACCATAAGAGTGCACGCCTTACCCTCTTTATTTGTGCAAGTGTTGCACAATTTTCTTCTCTTCTCCCTCGTCTAGTTGCCTTCTAGTTCCTTAGAGTTTCTAGTAGGGTTTTCTCTTGGAGATCCCACACATCTTCTTGAGAAAAGAGATCTGATAGAGGGTCATAGCGTGGAAGACAACAAGGTCTTGGAGATCTCTAATTGCTTCAAGAAGAATTCTTGTTCTAGTTGGTTGTCTTCTCCTCGAATAGAGCACTACCGGGATCCAAAGGTATAATCTGCTTCTCTACTTGTTGTAGATTATTTTGTTGCATGTAGTTGCTGATTTCTATCTTCTAGATAGGTTATATTGCTGTACATAATTGATGAGAATGAGGGATTGCATCCTGGATTGGGTTATAGCCTTCTGGATAGTTGATCCCTGAGTCAAGTGGGTCAAAAAGTTTTGAAAACCTATCCACGAGGCCCACCTACTTCCAACACAAACCTCATGTCTTTGTGTGATACAATGGAATCTGAAACTCCATGCAATTTGACTATGCTGTCGATGTATTTGTGTGCCAAAACATCTATGGATCCTCTCATCTTCATCGGAATAAAGTGTGATAACTTGGTGAGTCTATCGACAATAACCAAAATGCTATCATGGTCCTTCGTGGGTGGTAACCCTGTAATAAAGTCCATGGTGATGTGTTCCCACTTCCATACCGGTGTCTTCAATGGCTGAAGTAGCCCTGGAGGTTTCTGATGCTCAACCTTCACTTGTTGGCACACTAGACATCTCAAAACAAATCCCGCAATCTCTTTCTTTATGTTATTCCACCAATAGAAGCTCTTCAAGTTCTGGTACATCTCCGTACTTCCTGGGTGAATAGCATACCGAGAACGGTGTGCCTCCACCATAATCTCGTTCCTCAAATCATGTACACCCGGTACACACAATCTGTCCTGGAAATATAACACACCCACCACGAGTCTGAACTCTGGTCTGTCTGCTATGTTATCAATCAACCTGACTGTCTTTTCTTTGACTACTCTTGATTTTGTCCAAAATCTCCGGTTCCCATGTATGCATATTCGCAATCGTCACTTTTTCGGTCTGAGGCTGGAACTCTACATCCAAATCCCTGAATAGCTCTACCAAAACCCATTCTGTCTGTAAACATCCAGTAGTCGTTATCTTTCTGCTCAGTGCATCTGCTACTACATTTGCTTTCCCGGGATGATACTTTATCGAGAAATCATAGTCCTTGATGTATTCCATCCATCTGGTCTGCCTCATGTTTAGATATTTCTGTCCAAATAAGTACTGAAGACTCCTGTGATCAGAGTGAACCTCGAATTTCTCTCCATACAGGTAATGTCTCCACATTTTTAGTGCCATAACTACGGTTGCAAGCTCCAAATCATGGGTAGCGGATCTCTTCTCGTGTTCCTTCAACTGTCTAGACCTATAGGCCACTACTTTTCTGTCGCGACCTCGGATAGGGTGACCGAGGTCCTAATCTGGGATCGAGACTCTTAATGTGTGTATATGTTTATTTAATTTCCCACAGGTGTCCGCGGTGAGGATATCACAACAACATAAATATTTCTTTTAATGTGGAAGCGTGTAGCAAATCAAATTGATAATTCAAGTCATGTCACAAGATAAAATCATATATATAAACCAAATATCATAATGAGCAATGATCATTAATGCTTATGCAAAAAAAAGTTAAAGTTTATACAAAAGATCATTTAGTTACATTCCCAAAAAAAGAGGCCAATAAAGGCCAATATAGACAAAATACCAATCCCCAAAAGAATGGTTAAATGTTCCCAAAATGTTACGTCTATCAAAGCAATCAAATGTCTAAACGACATCATCAGCATGCCACTCAACTAGACGTTGCGGTTCACTGACCGCCTCCTCAAGCTCCGCCTCGGGATAGGCAATGTCCGGACTTGAGTACCAAAGAGTGGGTCAAACACGACGGTTTGGCAAACGGGTGAAAAGACATAACAATATAACAATAAATGAATTTACCTTCAAAAGCATTTAAAACCTATTTAAATAATAATTTCCATGAAAGAGATAAATCATTTATTCAAATATAAGTATGAATTGTAAAACATGTAAAGGTAACCAAGGAAACGAGAAACAAGCAAGATGACAACCACACGAAGCTAAGTCCTCTATCAACGAAGTGACATAGCAATATCAAGGCGTTGATCTCAGTCATACGAGGTGAGGAGAAACAACGAAATATATACATATACATATAATATACGGGAGATGACCACGGTAGCGACCCGGGCATCGGGAACCACGGTAGCAATCCGGGGTATCGGGAGAAGACCACGGTAATAACCAGGTAGCGGGATCCAAACTGTAGCTGGCGGGACAAAAAGGGGATTTCCAAGTTGGTGGATCAGACCAACAGGGTTATCCAAGCTTAGTGGTGCCGACTCATAGGTCAAATGACAAGAGCAAAACGTGTATGAAATACATCAAGTACAAGCATATCAAAAAGTGGGACAGGGTGCTCAAGGCACAAGTATCCTTTCAATTCGGGCAATATATAACTGGGCTAGCCAAAATGCTAAAACACTATTTTAATACTTTTGGGAATGATAAATCATAATGAAACTTTCGAAAACTCAAGACAAGTATTGTGAGAACCCGACCCCTAATCTCTTGGATTAGTGTTGTTTTATTTGTGGATTAGTTCTTTTAGTGGGATTAGTATTTGTTGGGTTGAGTTTGTGAGCTAGAATGATTTTTCTTCTAGTTTTGGGCTTTTGAGTGCTTTGGTAGCTTGTGGGGCCCTTTGGGGGTTCCCTTTTCGGCTTTGTATTTACTTGTGAGATTTTCCCGATTTGTTTCGTATTGTGTTTTTGTCCCATTGAATTCATCTTGAGGAATCCTACAACTTTCATGTTGATCCCATATCCATTTGAGAACCCGAAACCCGATTTCTTGGCCTTGAGGGCAAAACAGTCTTTTCACACCAAATCTGTACCCAAAACTCGATACTCTCGAAATCCGTGAAACATACACTTTTTGGAAACTAGATATTTCGACGATCATTTCTTCCTTCTTCGTCGAATCCATCCGAGGTCCCGAATTAGATGATTTCAGCCACCCAAGTTCTTTAAGTTGTGGGACCCATTCTCACTTGTTTATAAAAGGAACCCATCTCCTTCATTGCTCATTCTTCACCATTGTTCCAGCTGAACCTAGGGTTTTCCCTTGTACAACTTCTCCTTCTTCTTGCTTCTCCTCCTCTAATCCACACCAAGATTGGCATCAACCAAGAAATGGAACTCATCATCTTCTTCCTCATCTTGCAAGCTTCCCATTGATACCATTTGTGAAGAGAACCCTCCATCACAAGACTTTCCTTGAGCTTACTTTGTCCATTAGAGGGCCTTCCAAGTAAGTGTTCTTCTTCATCTTCTAGATTTGTAATCTTCTAGCCTTAGAGAAGCTCCACCTTGATTATTGAGAGGTTTCCTTGTCATTTCATTGTTTAACCCATTTTAGGGCTTTTTTGGGGGTTTTGTAGAGATTGTGGATCTTGAGCTTGAGAGGTGATTAGGAGCTTGTTTTGCTAGATTGGAACCCAAGGCAAGTGGATGAATGGATGTTTTTAATGTTATCAAAGTTTTATGAGAAAATCCCAAGTTTATTTCTTGTTTTTGATCATTGGATACATGTTGCACATATGCTCCTTGTCACATATATATGGATTTCGAAATTTGCACATTAATGGTTGTTTCTATCTTGTTAATCTCTTGGAGAGGTATGCATTTCATTTGATCAAGTTTACTCATATGGTTTTATAAGGAATAGGATTGGTTTGGCTATTCATGGTTATGTTTATGAGCTACATTGATTTGAAAATGATACTCATTTATAGAGTTGTGCTAAAACATCTTTGGTTATGAAAATGTGATCAATAGACCTTGTTTATCTATAAATGTTGACTCAAATGAACCCTTGTCTATGATGGGAACTCCTCTCCTTGTTTGGGGATTGAATGTGAAGAAAGAGGTTGGATTTAATGATTCATTGAAGCTTGATGGGAGTTTTATTGTAATTATGATGTTGTTGAAGTAAGGAAAAACTCATTTGTATAAGTGTTGGAAAGGAAAAAGGAAGAGAAAGAAGGGAACTGAACTGCCAGAATTCAGTTTCTGGACAGTTCGCTCGAGCAACCATGACAGTTCGCTCGAGCGACCTGTCCAGAAAGGGATACGGGTTTTCCAGTAACCTGGTCGCTCAAACGCATTTTAATAACCGCTCGACCGATGAGTTCTGTCACGCCCCCGAACCGAAACCTCGGGGGCGGGAGATGGGATTAAAGCATAAATGTATTTTTACTTCTCCCAAGATCCGCGTGTGTGAAGACAACACATTCTGAATATTTTGCGGAAGCATTTGTGGCGTTGCGACCCGAAGTCCGTGGCCATCGGATTCCGCGTCGCACTCAACCTTTAGCGTATAGCTAATATATCAAGAATCATATCAGACTGGAGTAACCAACACAATAAATTACAGAGCTGACAGTCACAGGATATTACATTCCCAAATATGTTCAAGTTACAATTATCAATGTACATTAATTAAGAATCCCAAGGAAAAGGCTAACAAAAGCCATACAACAAGAAGCTATAAACTACTACCCAAATGTGACGTAGCTCCGATGTCGAGCTCAATGTCTACATGACATAGCCGACAAAACAACCTGCAAGGCATGGCTCCAAAGCCAACAAAACACTCAACTCGGGGCGAAGAAATCTGAACCTGAGTACCAAAAGTAGTGGGTCAGACACGACGGTCTGGCAGGTGGATGAAAAGATCACAAATATACTAAAGAGTAAAACATATAATAAATCATGCTAATCGATCAAGTACTGCATATAATTAAACGGGTGCAAAGTCGGGAATCTCGGGGAAAACTTGTATTCATTTCAAGCACGGGTAAAACATGAACATCTAATAAAACATGTGTTCGTTTGCATCATCTATAATCATAGATATTTGACAATCGGGTGTTCGTCTAAAACATGTATAAATATAGTGGTTTGACAAAACAAACGTTCATTTGAAAGATATGTAAAAATACAGATATTTAATAAAACTGGGGGTTCATTTAAAACATATCTCAAAGCAGGGATATTTAACAAATCGGATATTCATTTGAAACCGGTATAAACACAGTGATCTGGCAAAACAAGTGTCATTTGAAACATATTTCAAAGCATGGGTATTTGACAATTCGGGTGTTCATTTAAAACATGTGTAATCACATAAATCTAGTAAAACAATCGATCGTTTGAAACATATGTAAAAGCATGGGTATTCGCCCAACCGACATTCATTTAAAACATGTGCGGGTACAAAGAACAGAAGACAATATAATAATAACTGAATTTACATTGGAGAATATTAACACTTGTTTAAATAACAACTTTCATAAAGAAAATGAATCATTTATCGGAAAGCAAATAAGCAATATAAAACATGTCGGGTATCCAAGGAATCGGAAACTGGCAAGATGGCAACCACAAGAAGCTAAGTCCTCTATCACTAAAGCGATAGAGCAAGAACTAGGCCCTGATCTCAGTCACTCGAGGTGAGGAGAAACAGGGGATCTCATATCAATACATATAAATATACTAGGCCCTGATCTCAGTCACTCGAGGTGAGGAGAAACAGGGGATCTCATGAATGCATATACATATACTATACATGACCACGGTAGCGAGCCGGGCATCGGGGACCACAGTAGCAATCTGCGGTATCGGGACAAGACCACGGTAATAACCGGGTATCGAGATCCAAGCTGCAGCTGGCGGGACAAGATGGGGATCTCCAAGTCGGTTGATCAGACCAACATGGTTATCCAAGCTTAGTGGTGCCGACTCATAGGTTAAAACCAATCGAGACATATGCAAGCAAGTCAAGTATGAATACATAATCAAACGGGCAAGACGGGGGTGCTCAAGGGCACACTAACATATCATATGGTGCAATGAACTTCGGGACAAGTAACTGTTACTAGAGTAACTCCAATGCTTTCGGGAAAACAAGTCATGTAATGCAAATCTCGGGAAAAGAGGTGAAACAATGAACTATAACAATTTCGGGTAAAATATTACTTTCAAGATCTATTTAAGTGAATAGGGGTCCCGTATGTCGATTATGGTCATTACTTGGTACTCCTTGAGTTTGAAGACATTCCGGCCTCCTTATGCACTTTTACGATTTTCAAAGATTTCGAATGACATCTTCGTGATATGGTTTCTTTCTCGAATGATCTCATACAATGCCTAGTGAATCTCATTTGATCGACAAAGCTCAACGCTCGAACGAACCGGAGAGTTCGTTCGAGAGGGGAGCTTTTCGAAATCTGGGAAATTTCGGTTACCTGGCGGTTAGCCGCCGCTGGGACAGGCGGCTAGCCGCTGGCTGACCGCACAGCTGACCGCGGCTGGGCTGCAGAATGCAGCTTACTGGAAAGCTGACCGTCAAATGCGGTTACCTGGCGGTTAGCCGCCGATGCATTCGGCGGTTAGCCGCTGGGCAACCGTGAAGCTGACCGAGTTTTCAAGTGGGATATCTGATGCTTTCTGGAAAGGTAACCGTGAGTGGGCGGTTGGCTGGCGGTTAGCCGCCGATGTGTTCGGCGGTTAGCCGCTGGCTAACCGTGAGGCTGACCGTATTTTGAGGGGAAAAACGATGCTCTCTGGAAAAGTCGCCGCGGTGCGCGGTTAACTGGCGGTTAGCCGCCGATGCACTCGGCGGTTAGCCGCTGGCTGACCGTGAGCTGACCGCCAGTTACGAAAATGCTCACTGTGTTCAGTTTTGAGTCATTTTCCTCCTCAAAACCATCTTCCTCACATCCACAAGTCCTTACAATAACATTGAGCTATTAGCTCCTCCAATGCATCTCTTCATACTTCTCCAAATCCCCATATAGTCCTTTCTATCACTTCTTCCATGCCAAATCCAATGCAAGAAAAAAAACAAAGGAAGTAAACCATTTCACAAACATTCATCTAAGCTATCACAAGGACAATAAATGCTCTACCAACATGTTTATAAAACATTGAATGACTTAGCCAATATGCATTCAAGTATTCATTTAAAACCAACCCCATTCATTTCAAGACCATATGAGCAACTTTGATAAAATGAAAGCATATCTTTCCAAGAGATTTACAAGAGAGAAACAACTATTGATGTGCAAGTTTCGAAATCAATATATATGTGGCAAGAAGCATATGTGCAAACATGTATTCAATGATCAAGGACAAGTAATAAAACTTAGGGTTTTCTAATAAAACTTTGATAACATTAAAACCATCCATTCATCCACTTGCCTTTGACTCTAATCAAGCAAATCCAAGCTCCTAATCCCTTCTTAAGCTCACTTCCAAGCTACAATCAAAAGCCCCCAAAACAAACCCTAAAATGGGTTAAACAAAGAAAGACAATGAATGGGCTCAAACCCAACTAGAAAATAGCACCTAAGGGAGAGCCATAGCACATACAAGGAAAATGGGAAGGAGTCTTTACCTCTAAGGCCATGAATGAACAAGAAAAAGCTTGCAATAGGGGCTGCCCACCTTGGTTTCCCACAAAAATGGTGTCAAACAAGAGAGGAGATGAAGGAGAGGAAGTTGCCGGAGTTTCCTCGTCGGATTGGTGGCTTGGAGGCTCCATAAGAGCAAGAGAAATGGAAGAAATGGAGAAGAGGGGCTGCTGGCACTGTAGCTATGGAGTTGCAGACGTTGGGGGTTGAGGAAATGAGGGAGAAAGAGAGTGGAGTCACTTATATAATGGGTGAGTGTGGGTCCCACTTCACTTAACACTTGCCAAGGGTAAAACATCTATTTGTGGGCCTCGGATGCGATCGACGAAGAAGAGAAAAATGTTTCTCAAAAAATCTAGTTTCCAAAAAGTATAACTTTGGCATGGTTCTGGGATCTCGAAATTTGGGTCCAGATTTGGTGTGAAAAGACTGTTTTGCCCTCAAGGCCAAGAAATCGGGTTTTGGGTTCTCAAATGGATACGAGATCAACATGAAAGTTGTAGGATTCCTCAAGATGAATGCAACGGGCCAAAAACACACAACGAAACAAATCGGGGAAATCCCACAAGTAAAAGCAAAGCCGAAAAGGGAACCCCCAAAGGGCCCCACAAGCTACCAAAGCACTCAAAAGCCCAAAACTAGAAGAAAACTCATTCTAGCTCACAAACTCAACCCAAAACTACTAATCCCACTAAAAGAACTAATCTACAAATAAAACAACACTAATCCAAGAGATTAGGGGCCGGGTTCTCACAAGTTCGCTCGAGCGAACCCTTCGATTCGCTCGAGCGATGCGGCCTGTCTGAACTGTTTTAAGGCGCTGGTATAGAAATTTCAGCCGATCGATCGGACCTTCGGTCCGACCGATCGGAAGACTCAGTTTGAGTCCAGTGGGTTTTGAGGTTTATTTTTCCTTGTGGACCTTGGCTAACCTCCTCAGACTCACTCGACCATATGTGAGAGCGTCTGGAGCCGATGCTCGTCACGGTTGGTTCGGATGCATCGAAGTTCAACCCATTTCAATCTTGAACGGGATGGAACGACGCGATATCTTCTTTATATCTAAACGCAAGTCCTTCCCTTGGTTATCGCGAATTCCATTCCTTTCGGTGACTGAATAGGTTGCTCGATGTTTCCGGATTAATGTCATGCCTAGGATGGACCGTTGATAATCTCGATTCTTGCTATTGTAACATCTAGAACTACCCATAAGCTCAAGTTAAGATTTTAAAATAGTAAAAGTGCATAAGGAGCCCGGAATGTCTTCAAACTCAAGGAGTACCAAGTAATGATTATAATCGACATACGGGACCCCTATTCACTTAAATAGATCTTGAAATTAATACTTTTCCCGAAATTGTTATAGTTCATTGTTTCACCTCTTTCCCCGAGATTTGCATTACATGACTGGTTTTCCCGAAAGCATTGGAGTTACTCTAGTAACAGTCATTTGTCCCGAAGTGCATTGCATCACATGATATGACAGTGTGCCTTTGAGCACCCCCGTTTTACCCGTTTATTTATTGTACTTCATTTACTTGTTTCCCCGAAAGCATTGAAGTTACACTAGTAACAGTTATTTGTCCCGAATGTATTGCCCGATATGAAGTGACAGTGGGCCCTTGAGCACCCTCGTTTTACCCGTTTACTTACTGTACTTGATTTACTTGCATATGTCTCGATTGGTTTTGACCTATGAGTCGGCATCACTAAGCTTGGATACCTTGTCGGTTTGATCCACCGACTTGAAAATCCCTCTCCTGTCCCGCCAGCTGCAGTTTGGATCCCGATACCCGGTTATTACCGTGGTCCCGTCCCGATACCCGGTTCGCTACCGTGGTCCCGTTCCCGTTCCCGTATATTTATTATTGTATATATGATTTACGTTGAGTCTCCTCACCATGTGTGACTGAGACCAACGTCCCGCTCTTGTCACTTCGGTGATAGAGGACTTAGCTTCTTGTGATTGCCATCTTGCCAGTTCCCGATTCCTTGGACACCCGACATGGTTTATATTGCTTACTTGTTTTCAGATAAATGATTCATTGCTTTTATGAAAGTTGTTATTTAGATAAGTGTTAATGCTCTCTATTGTAAATTCAATCACTATTATATTGTTTTATGTCCTTTGCACCCGTACATGTTTTACATGAATGCCGGTTGGGTGAATACCCGTGCTTTTACATATGTTCCATACGATCAATGATTTTGCTAGATTTATATGATTACACGTGTTTTAAAGGAATACTCGAATTGTTAAATATCCGTGCCTTGTTTTAAAGGACATTTGGTTTGTCAGATATCTATGTTTATACCTGTTTTTAAATGAATACCCGAATTGTTAAATACCCATGCTTTGAAATAGGTTTCAAATGACACTTGTTTTGCCAGATTCCTATGTTTATACCTATTTTACATGATACCCGATTTGTTTAAATATCCATACTTTGGAATAGGTTTAAATGAACATTAGCCTTGTCAGATTTCCTTGGTTACACCTGTTTTAAATGAACACCCGGTTTGTTAAATATCCGTATTTTTACTTAAGTTTCAAATGAACGTTTGTTTTGTCAAACCACTATGTTTATACATGTTTTAAGTGAATACCCGATTGTCAAATATCTATGTTTATAGATGATGTAAATGAACACGTGTTTTATTAGATATTCATGTTTTACCCGTGCTTGAAATGAATACAGGTTTTTCCCCGAGATTCCCGACTTTGCACCCGTTTAATTATATGTAGCATTTGATCGAATAGCATGATGTATCTTATGTTTTATTCTTCAGTATATTTGTTATCTTTTCATCCACCTGCCAGACCGTCGTGTCTGACCCACTACTTTTGGTACTCAGGTTCAGATTTCTTCGCCCCGAGTTGAGTGTTTTGTTGGCTGTGGAGCCATGCCTTGCAGGTTGTTTTGTCGGCTATGTCATGTAGACATTGAGCTTGACATCGGAACTACGTCACATTTGGGTAGTAGTTTATAGCTTATTGTTGTATGGCTTTTATTAGCCTTTTTCTTGGGATTCTTAATTAATGTACATTGATAATTGTAACTTGAACATATTTGGGAATGTAATATCCTGTTACTGTCAGCTCTATAATTTATTGTGATGTTTACTCCAGTCTGAGATGATACTTGATATACTAGCTATGTGCTAAAGGTTGAGTGCGACGCGGAATCCGATGGCCACGGACTTCGGGTTGCAACGCCACAAATGCTTCCGCAAAATATTCAGAATGTGTTGTCTTCACACACGCGGATCCTGGGAGAAGTAAAATACATTTATGCTTAATCCCATCTCCCGCCCCCGAGGTTTCGGTTTGGGGGCGTGACAAGTATCGGGGTTCGAAATTAGTTCAAGGTGAATAAGGATTCCGTATGTCGATTCCATTATAGACTTGGTACTCTTTGAATTTGAAGACATTCCGGGCTCCTTATACACTTTGGTGAAATCGAAACTTCAATGAATCTTTATGACATGGTTTCCTTTTCAAACGGGCTTCATACATACCTCTAGGTGAACGGTCACCATCATTCTCTAAAAGGGTTCACAAATGATTGGGACAGAAACCCTCTTCATTTCTCTTCATTACAAAATTCTTGGGTAAGGTCGGTCACCTGCGGTTAGCTGGCAGTTAACCGCTGATGGGTTTGGCGGTTAGCCGCTGGCTGGCCGTGGATTAGCCAACCTAGATACAAAACTCTGGAAATGTTGCCGAAATGAGGTTGGTTAGCTGGCGGTTAGCCGCTAATGGGTTCGGCGGTTAGCCGCTGGTTAACCGTGGGGCTGACAGCGTCTTCCGGAAGAAAATGGTGCTCTCTGGAATTGTAACCGCGACGGCTCGGTTAGATGGTGGTTAGCCGTTTATGAGTTCGGCGGTTAGCCGCTGGCTGACCGCGCCTTCAGAAGAGAAAAAATAGCTCTCTGGATTTGTAACCGCAACGGTTCGGTTGGCTGGCGGTTAGCCGACAGGTGACCGTCAGTTGACCGCCAGGCGCGGGAAACTCCCACTGTGTTCAGATTTGAGCTCTTTTCCTCCTCAACACCACTCTCCTCACTTCCCATTCATTTCCTGCAATAAAACGAGCTAAAAGCTCCTCCAATACATCTTTTAATACTTCTCCAAAACTCCAATAAGTATTCATTCCATCACCTCCTTCTTAACCATAACAACCACAAAAGAAAAGAGAATCCAAATCACAAGTACTCATTCAAGATATATCCTAAAGATAATAAAGACTATGAACAAACATATTTCCAAAACATTAAATGAGCTAGCAAGGTTCATTCAAGAGCATTTATTTCAAAAATCAATGCAAGTCAATAAATATGAATAGAAATGACAAATCAAGCACATTTCTCATGAAAACCATACAAAGCTCAAACAACATTTTATCCACTTACCTTAGGTCTCTAATAAGCAAATCAAACTCTAATCACCTCTCCAAGCCAAGAATCCAAGCTATGAACCGAAATCCCCAAAACAAACCCTAAATTGGTCAAAACAAGAAATAGAAAGGGAAATCTTACAATAATGAAAATGGAACCTCTTCAAGGCCAAAGGAACACAAATCTAAGAGATGGGGTGGATTGTTTACTTGTAGGTTCTTCAAATGGGTAATGAGAGCTCAAAGAGTATCTTGAAATGGAGGGTCTTCTCCAAAAATGGTATCAATGGAGAGCTATAGTGGTGAGGAAGAAGATGAGGATATCTATCTCTCAATTTGGGCAAGGTTAGTAGTGGATTTGGTGATGGAAAGCAAGAAAAGAAGGAAGGAAATGAAACCCTAGGTGGCTGTCATTATTTGTGCTTGAAAATGAGAAAGGGAAGAAGGGAAAGGGTTCCCTCTTTTATAGAAGATGAAGGTGGGTCCCACAACTTACATGATTTGTTAGGCTAGAAACATGTTTCTCGGTGTCTCGGGTGAATTCGACGAAGAAGGTTGAAATTTCTAGTTTCCAAAAAGTATATATTTCACGAGTTTCGGGAATATCAAATTTCAGGTACAAATTTAGTGTAAAATGACTGTTTTGCCCTCAATGCTAGGAAAGTTGGGTTTCGGGGTCTCGAATGGGCACGGGATCAACATAAAAGTTGTAGGGATTAACGAGACGAGTAAAACGGAATTAAAACAGTAAAGACAAGAATCTTAGATAATCCCCCATGTAAACACAAAGTCATAAAGGAACTCCAAGAGGGCCCCACTAGTCACAAAGGCACTTGAAATTCCCCAAAGCTATATCTAAAATCTATTCTATTCCACACTTAACCAAAATCCACTAATCACACTAAGAACTAAAACACAACTTAATTAATACTAATCGATGTAACTCGGGACGGGGTCTTACATCCTCCACCCCTTCGGACATTTGGTCCTCCAAATGAAACATACGACTTACCTCAGGTAGAAGATGTGGATACTTCTTCTGCACTTGATCTCGTAGTTCCCACGTTGCTTCTTCCGGTCCATGATTTTCCCAAAGTACTTTCACCCACTGAATAGTCCGTGTCGTCAACTGTTGTTCCTTCGTATCAATGATCTGGACGGGCTTCTCTACATAGGTAGCATCCTCTCTGATTTCCAAAGGTTCATGCCAGAGTACATGCAAAGGGTCGGGGACATACTTCTTCAGCATAGACACGTGAAAGACATTCTGTACGCCGGATAGCTTAGGTGGTGTTGTGTGATTCGCAAGTGTACGAAGTCTTAACAAGTAGTATAGATCTCTCGGATCGGATATCGAACCCACAAGGACTATTTTTACTATCTATTGAATTTGTTCTACTTCAATGGTTATTTGGAAAACCGAAATACTCAAGGTTGATTAACCAAATAATTAACCTAATTGAATCTGATTAAACTAATAAGCAAAAGACTGGATGGAGTGCTGAAAAATCCGAATTATCAAGAAGAGAATTCTGAATTTTGTTTTAGACAATCATGCAATAATCATTCTAGATGATAGTGAAATACCTATATTATTTTAACTCTCCTTGGCCTGGCATAATTAAACTTACCTACCTGCAATAACAAGTCATATCTCTATACACAAGTTAAAAGCATGCAAGCACATTAATATCTTTGTATTTCTTAGGGGTATGCACATTAAAAATTTAATATGCACATGACTGCACAAGTTTGTGTTTCACATCTTTGTCCTTCACACTCAATTGTGGCATACATTACTAGAAGCAACATACATGAATCTTCTCTCGATCTCATCATGCACCATTAAGTCATTCAATTAGTGATCAGTTAATTGAAAGCATTAAGAACAATAATGTATAATCAATCTGAATGATATCTCATAATCACATTCACAAGAAATTCAGAATTATCATGGAAAAGCTACATCATAGCCCTAGTTACGGAAATTTAGTTCATTACTGAAATAAAACAAACAACATTCATTCTGGAATTCATAATGACCAATTAATAAATTAAGAATGAGAAAAAGAACTGGTTTGGGAAGGCTCTAGCTCGACTGAACCACAACTTCTGTAGTCATATTCTTCTCTTCTGGATTCTTGGTTGTTTCCTTAGCAAACCGTGTCCCTCTTTTCTGGTTGGAAGATGGGTCGTTCCTCCCTGTGTTGAGTGGAGAAAGATGGATGATGGTTGATGAATAATGGATGAAAGGAACCCCCTATCTCCGGAGCTGTTGCCCTTTTAGCCTCCATAAATAGAGAGTGGTTGTTGACTTCTTCAGCCCCAACCATGTGTAACTTATTTATCTCCAATCCAGGATTTCTCTCTTCTTGTTACAGCCATAAAAGGGTAAAAAATTCAGGAGACCAAGACCCGTTCTCCTTTCTTTTACAACTGAATTCTAAAATTACTTTTCTGAATTTTCTTGTGGCCGAATTGCTCCACTCCAAATCCTAGTTGGTTTAGGATCTCCCTTTGGCTTGACCATTTGCTCTCCAATTCCTTATTGAATCAGGAATTTCTCTTCAAGCTTGGACCGAAATTCAGCATAGTTATTCCCATAAATTCCGCACCTAAATTATTCCTAAGAAATAACAAAACAACAAACACATCAAATAACACAAAACACACTAAAAACCTAATAAACTAATAAAAATTGATGTGCGACTAACAATAACTCAAGGTGAAAAAATGAAAAAATATCCTTATAAATTCAACACATCAAATACCCCCACACTTAAGATTTTGCTAGTCCTCGAGCAAACCAAAAAAAAAAAAAAAACATAAGACAAAACACCAATAAACAAAATACAATCAAGTCCTTCAAAGTCATCACACTTCATGAACTACAATTTCAACCAATCCACAATTACTTAACTAGCATTCCCATTAAATTGAAACAACAAAGTATGCACATCCTCACTTTAGAAATAACTCAACTCTCACAATAAGACAAGGGTTAGTGTTTCACTCAACTCATTCCAATGATGGCACCCTACCATAAGCTTGAATTTATAAGACAAAACACCAATAAACAAAATACAATCAAGTCCTTCAAAGTCATCACACTTCATGAACTACAATTTCAACCAATCCACAATTACTTAACTAGCATTCCCATTAAAAAAATAACAACAAAGTATGCACATCCTCACTTTAGAAATAATTCAACTCTCACAATAAGACAAGGGTTAGTGTTTCACTCAACTCATTCCAATGATGGCACCCTACCATAAGCTTGAATATATAAGACAAAACACCAATAAACAAAATACAATCAAGTCCTTCAAAGTCATCACACTTCATGAACTACAATTTCAACCAATCCACAATTACTTAACTAGCATTCCCATTGAAAAAATAACAACAAAGTATGCACATCCTCACTTTAGAAATAATTCAACTCTCACAATAAGACAAGGGTTAGTGTTTCACTCAACTCATTCCAATGATGGCACCCTACCATAAGCTTGAATATCTTCTCATTCTCCACCACTTCGAATCACAAACATGCACAAATCATAAGGACTTTTCCAAGGGTTGTAATGTATGGCTTAGGTCAAGGTAGGATAGATATGGAAATAGTAGCTCAAAGCCATAGACTAGTGAGGAACAATTAAATCAATACATATAAAATACTACACACTTCATCCCCCACGGCTTCCACAATTTTAATCTCATATAACCCCTTTTTCAATGTTTTTCTTATCTTCACTTTAGGAAGAGTATTCTCATAAATACAAGTTTTTCAACTCCTTTTCTTCCTTCATCTTTTTCTCCATTCTTTTCATTCTCTTTTTTTTTTTTTTTTGCATTTTACTTTAGTTGTTTGCTGATCTTTTCATGATTTTTGGTCCTAGCTGAGATAATTAAGAACTAAATTCCTGAACATTAAATTCCGATTTTTTGGAACCAAATGAACTAATTTTAATTTGCTGAAGTTGCTGAAAATTTTCTGCACCAGGAAATTAATTTTCTGCTTGAAATCTGAACAACTAGTTTCAATTTCTGGACCAATTAGCCTGTTGGATCTTGATTAAACTCTGAATTTCAGACTTCTAATGGTGTGTACATTCAGTAAAATTTGATTCTCACTACAAGAAAAATTACATTTAGCGGCGGATAAAAACCGCTGCTATATGTATGAAAACTGCCACTAATACCTTTAGCGGCGGAAAAATGTCCGCCGCCACTTTTGTCGTTGAAGATCTTGTCGCTGATTGTATTTGCAACAGAATTGGAACTGCTGCTAAAAAATTATCAATAGCAGTGGTTGTAAACCGCCACTAATTATTATAATCTGCCGCTACTAATTCATAGCATTTTCAATATTATATTTATAATTGTCTGCTGCTATTTGTATCTTGTAGCAGCAGACATCACAAACTGCTGCTAAAAGGCCTCAAGTCTTGTAGCAGCAGACATCACAAACTGCTGCTAAAAGGCCTCAAGTCTACTATGTCAATTTAGTACTTATTCATTGGGTGTCTTTATTATAGGTCATCACATACACAAGATCATGAAGAAAGCAATGAAATTTAGTTATGCCCACGTTCATGCTTGAAACATCTTGAAGGGAAAAGCAGTGATTCATAATCAAGTTCAAAGTTTACAATAGTTCTCCCATAAAAATTTCAAGATCAGCCTCTCCATGTAAAAGATCATTACAAATGTGGACAAAATTCTGTAGAGCACCACTAAGTTCAGAACTTTTCCATATGATTGACCCTTTGGTTTCCCATTTTTAAAATGCTCTAGTTCTGATATTGAAGCAGAAGCCCAAGATTCAGCACATCTAATTTGAACTTCTAGAGGGAGGAAAACAAAGAGAATTTCTTGAATGTCTGAACTGGAACTTAAATCACAACCTTGACGCTGCTTCATTCCTTCCCTTCAGCCTTTAAACTCATTCCTCTAGAAACATATGGTTGGTATCACACATTCCATTTTCAGATATATTCTTTGAATCCAGCACACTGCTTGCCACTTTCAGCTTAGATTGGAGTTTGGTTAATAGCTAAGGATCTTTAGGATCTTCATCAGAAGAAAAAGGAAGAAACAACTTCAGAAAGGGCCAAGCGGAGATTTATCTCACTTCAGCTGCTCTTAAGAGAAGAAAGTCACTTGTCCATAAAATTCATGCTCCCTGCACAACAAACCGAACAAAAATAATCTCAGCATGATCCTAACGAAACCAGTACTCGAAGAAATCTAAATAAAAACTTCGGAAAGGAAAAACGAGCTAAAACCAAAATAAACATGTGAAGAACGACAGGAGCAGCTAAACAGTAAAATGAGTAATAAAAATAGCATCCAGCATAGACTTCAATATCTGTTTCTTTCAAACCATACTTGTCTTCGTTTAAAGCTTATGTCTTGTAGTAGAAACCCATAAAAGGCAACAGAAACGCTTAGTCAGTCCTATGTCATAACATCATTAAAAAAATAGCTCTGTTCTACCAAATACTGACACAACCCATATCAGAAAAAGGCACATAAACAATGAAAACCAAGACTTATCAATCTCATATCAATGTTCTGATAAGACCCACAAGAAGTAAAATAGAAAGATACTCAAAAATCTGCCAAGATCCACATAAGAAAAAACAAAGAGACATGAAAATCTCTAACAACAAAAGGAAAGCAATAGAGAGAGAGAGAGCAGACCTCTCGCCTCAGAGTCTGCAAGCAGAAGAGTGCATGAAAGGAAATGGAGGGTGGTGGTGCTGTAGGCTTGTAGTTGATGATATATGAATTGGATAGAAGTCCTACGTGAAGCCAAAATCAGGCAGGGATAAATGACAGTGACTTGGACCTTGTGAAATTACAGCAACAAGTTTAATGAGCCTTTCAGAAGACTGCTGGTAGAACATTGAGAAATTAAGGATGTAGGAAAAAGTACAATGTACACATATGAAACCCCACTCTCATAGGCTTTAATTAAGAACCCCATAGAGCATAAATATCAATTCTCTGTAAAATCAAATCCGGCCCCCAGAAATCACAGCTGCAGTAGATAAAGTGACAACTGTCGCGACCCCGGACCGGGCCCGCAGGACTGATCCGGGATCGGGACTAATTAGAAGTGGATGATGATTGATGAGGATTATCTACATCCACCATATACAACCTATTTAATTTCCCACAGGTGTCCGCGGTGAGGATATCACAACCTTGCATGAATATTTCTGTTGAGTGCGGAAGCGTGTAGCAAATCAAATAGTAGACTATCTCTAATCATGCAAGCATTTAATATCAAATATCAAAACTGGATCAGAATGAGCAATGATCTATAGCAAGTTTCCCAAAAGTTGTTAAAGTTAGACAAAATATCATTTAGTTACATTCCCCAAAATTAGAGGCCAACAAAGGCCAATACTACAAAAGAATAACCCAAAAGAATGGTTAATAAGTCCTCCCCAAAATGTTACGCCTCTTGGCAACCCGATGTCTACATGACATCGTCAGCACGCCACTCAACTAGAGGCTGCAGCTCACCTACCGCCTCCTCCGGCTCCTCCTCAAGGAAACCGGCAACGGGACCTGAGTACCAAAGCAAAGGATCAGACACGACGGTCTGGCAAGAGAATGAAAAGATGCAACAACATATAATAGATGAAATCTGTTGAAAAGCATAGAAATCTGTTTAAACAAGAACTCTCATAAAACAGGTAAATCATTTGCTATAAAACAGGTAAACAAGATAAAAATATATGAGGTATCCAAGGAATCGGGGATAACAAGGTGGCAATCACATAAAGCTAAGTCCTCTGTCACTAAAGTGACAACAGTATCACGGGACATCGATCTCAGTCACGCAAGGTGAGGAGAAACAACGTATATATATATATATATATATATAATATAATTATACGGGAACGGGACCACGGTTGCAAACCGGATATCGGGACGGGACCACGGTAATAAACCGGGCATCGGGATCCAAACTGCAGCTGGCGGGACGGGAGAGGGATTTCCAAGTCGGTGGATCAAACCGACAAGGTATCCAAGCTTAGTGATGCCGACTCATAGGATAAATAACACATCGAGACATATGCAAGTAAATCGAGTACAGTAAATAAACGGGTAAAACGGGGGTGCTCAAGGGCACGCTGTCATTTCATGTCCGGCAATACCTTTCGAGACAAGTCAATGCTACTATCATGCTTTCGGGAAAACAACTCATGACATGTAAATCTTGGAAATAGAGAAATATGATGAACTATACCAATTCGGGAAAGATAAATGTTTTAAGATCTATTTGAGTGAATAGGGGTCCCGTATGTCGATCATAGATATGACTTGGTACTCTTTGAGTTTGAAGACATTCCGGGCTCCTTATGCACTTTTACAATTTTCAAAACTTAAAATGAGCTTATGGTTATAACTAGATGTTATGATAGAAAATCAATACTATAAACGGTCCGTCCTAGGTATGATGTTAATTCGGAGACATCGAGCAACCTACTCAGTCATCGAAAGGAATAGAATTCGCGATAACTAAAGAAAAGTCTTGTATTTAGATATAAAGAAGATATCGCGTCACTCCGTCCCGTTCATGATTGAATGAAGTGAACATCGATGTTACCAAACCAACCGTGAGGAGCATCGGCTCAAGACGTCCTCACATTTAGTCAAGTGAGTCCAAGGAGGGTAGCCAAGGTCCCACCTAGAACCAAGAAACATAAAAAAAATCTCAAAATTCACTGTACTAGTGCATTAAAACAGTTCAGGCCGACCGCATCGCTCGAGCGAATCGAAGGGTTCGCTCATCGGTCGAGCGGATATTAAAATGCGTTCGAGCGACCAAGCTGCTGGAAAACCGTATCCCTTTCTGGACAGGTCGCTCGAACGAACTGTCAAGGTCGCTCGAGCGAACTGTCCAGAAACTGAATTCCGGGCAGTTCAGTTCCTCTCTTTCTCTTCCTTTTTACAACCTTCTTTTAGCCCTTCTTACACATCAAATGAGGAGTCTATTTCTCCCTTCAAACTACAACAAATCCTCCATCAAATCAACCATATTCTCCTTCATCAACCATGCATTCAACACAAGGAAAAAGGAGAAGGGAACCATTTCACAATCTATATAAACCTTTGCAACAAAACAAGAAGACATTCAATGCCATAAACCACTACTTCTCCAAGATTATAAATGTGTCATTAATACTTAGCATGAGCATTCATTTCAAATTAAAGCAATATATGCACATTAATGGAAAATGTCCAAAAATCAATAAAAGCTTAGGAACATCATTTATTCACTTGCCTTAGGTCTTCTAACAAAGAAATCAAGCTCTATTAAGTCTTCCAAGACAATGAATCCAAGCTACAAGGCAAAATCCCCAAATAAAACCCTAACATGGTCAAACAATGAAATCACCAAGAAACCTTCCAATAATGAAGGTGAAGCTCCTATAGGGTTAGAGGAACACCAATCTAGGAGATGAAGGGGGTTACTTACTTGCAAGGTCCTCTAATGGCAATGGTGAGCTCAAAGAAGGTCTTGTGATGAATGCTTTTCTCTAGCAATGGTGTCAATGGAGAGTTAAGGTGATGAGGAAGAAGATGATGATCTCTAATCTTCTCTTGGTGCAAGCTTGAGAGTGGATTGAGTGATAAAAGGCAAGAGCAAGAAGAAGATGAAGAAAACCCTAGCTCTCACCTCTTGTGCTGGAAAAATGGAAGTGAAGTGAATGGGTTAATGGCTTCCCCTTTGTTAACAATGAATTGGGTCCCACTACTAAGGAACTAAATGGGCTGAAATCATCTCTATCGGAACCTCGGATGAATTCGACGAAGAAGGAAGAAGTGTTCGTCGAAATATCTAGTTTCCAAAAAGTATATGTTGCGCGGGTTTCGAGAATACTGAGTTTGGGTACAGATTTGGTGTGAAATGACTGTTTTACCCTCAATGATATGAAATCGGGTTTCGGGACTTCAAACGAGGACGGGATCAACATGAAAGTTGTAGGGATCATCAAAGCGAGTAAAACGGGATTAAAATCATGAATGTAAAAACCTCCGATAAATCCTCAAACACATGCAATGTCAAGAAAGGGAACCCCCAAAGGGCCCTACTAGCACAAAGCAAATCAAAACATTCAAATTAGCCCAAAACTATAAACAAGCTAATCCAAACTCCACTTAGTCAAAATCACTAATCGAGCTTAGTACTAACACGCAACTAAATTAGCACTAATCGGGTTTACTCAGGTCGGGGTCTTACAACAACAACTTAAGTAAAATATTAACAACCCAGATGCATTTTGACTCCAAGGAACCCAAATTAAAAGAACAAGATCCAGAAAAACAGAACAGAAATCTAACTCCAAGAACTTCTACAGCTGCAGCAATGAAAAAGACATGAACAAATAAAACAACTACAAAAAAACCAACATGGATTTAAGCTACTGGCAGCTCTAAGTAAGAAACCAGAAATGGGTGAAACCTGAGCAAATCTAGCTCAAAGAAGATCTTCAGCTCAAACTCTCTACTCTTAACTTGTTTAAAAGTCTACTAGACTCAGCTTGTTGTCTTGGTCAGCCAAATTCACTTGCATTCCTAACTAATTGTAGACTAGTACTACTAAAAGAACATAGTAGTGCCAAGCAGTAGCATCACCAACAACAATAACAATACCAAAAGCAACAAGAACAATAATAATAACTAAACATTATGTGCATTGCCGTGAACTGATCAAGGAGAAGAGCCAACACATTCCAGAAACAACAAGACGTGCAAATAACTGAGAAAGATTGGATATTCTAACAAAAGAGACTAACAAGAATTCTAACAAAAGAGACTGACAAGACTTTGGGGGCAAGTGGAAATAGCTGGATGATCTTTCTATTTTTCTTTTAACTTTTTCTTCATCAAATCAACAATTCAACATTAAATCGTCAAATGCCCTCCATATGAATTTTTGGTGGAAATGCATCCGAGTGACTGGCCCCATTCATCTTTCACATTCATACATAGATAAGTTTTTACAAATCATCTCAAGTTAGGAAAAGCATATTGAAAACTCCCCAATCAGCTTACATCTAAAGTTCCAAATGAATCCTTGGAATTCAGTTTCCCCATAATCAAAGTCATCTATAACTCATTTGACTTGTGATTGATCATGGAAAAGAAGAAAACAACCGAGGTTTTAACATAATTCAGGTCATCCAAATCCCAAACACACGAAACCGTCATTCCTCTTGTAAACTGTTTTACCTGCAATTACTCTCTAAAATTCAAACCTCAAACCTGCCCTAAAGAATTCATGAAATTCTCGGAAAGCCAGTTCTCAGATGCAATTAACGCCATAAACAGGAAACCTGCGCTACAAACAAAGATGTACCAACATTCATGCAAATCAACCCGCTAAAACCTCAATTGACCCCCTGCAATGACTACAAAAATAGTATCATCAAACTTCATGAATCCCGCATATTTGAGAAATTCATGAACAAGAAACCCTAGAAACTCTATTTCCTGAAAAAAAAAAAACCACCAGCCAAATCCACCGATCTTTCATCGATTTCTTTTATTCTTCATACTGTATAATGAATACCATATTAAAAAAAAAAAAGTAGTGCATCTAAAATTATATGGTAATGAAATTGGCATTCAAGTGAAAGATAATGAAATTGGCATTCAAGTGATGAATTCATCTTCCACATATGAGCATGTTCAAGCTATTAATATAATAGGCCCCAAGTTCTCATCCCAATCCATCATCCATTTTTAATATCACAATCATGAAAATTTTAGTCTCAATTCAAGATGATTTAGATCTTAGCCAAATTTCCAATTGAATCATGACCCATAATCATGAGGATTTTGTAAATCACTAGGGTTATTGATTGAAGAGGTACTGAAATCAATTCATTCTAGAAAAAGGAAAACTACAACACCAACCACATGGTCAACCAAATAGACCTTTCCTCTTTTCATAATTCTTTTTTGGTATCTCTTGAGATGTTGATCATTCACACTTCCAACTGCAGAAGGCTCTCCAACTTAGAGTGGGGGTCATGTAATTGAAACGATATGCCTGTAAGTCCATGGGGATCCGAACCCTAGAGGGGGGGTGAATAGGGTGAGCTTCTTTTATGACCAATTTTAACAATTTTAACTTCTTTAAAACAAACTAGTCATAAGTGATGATTATCAAACAATATGCGGAAGCTAATAAAAACAATCACCACAAAGCAAGCACCATCACACAAGTATTTATAGTGGTTCGGCCTCAATGCCTACATCCACTACCGGCTTGTGATCCAACACCCCACCGGATTTCCACTATTTATGCTTTTCAATAGGCTAAGCAATAACCTTTACAATATGCTTTCCAAGGCTAAGCAATAACCTTACAATGATGTTTTTCAAGGCTTAACATCAACCTATACAAGATGCTTTTAAAGGCTAAGCAATAACCTCTTCAATGATGTTTTTCAAGGCTTAACATCAACCTATACAAGATGCTTTTAAAGGCTAAGCAATAACCTCTTCAACCACAAGGTTGGTTATCTCACTAATTAGTGTCTAACATACATTTGATGGAGATTCAATTTAGCTCATTACAATGCCTCTTAAATAGGCGGATATGGAAGTGAAAATCTAATACACACTCACACTATGAATGCAAAGATGAAAACAAATGAAGTGTGTGTGTGTGGTCCTCAATCATTATGAAAATGAAAGTTCATAAATGTATGCCTAAGGCTTTTGAAAGTTTTAGCTCATAAAACATTTATGATTGAGGAAGTAATGCAATCACATGTTAAAAGTAACAACTTGTTAATGATATCAAAGTTACACAAGTTGTATGAAATGGATTAGCTCTAAACATGTGATGCATAGGGATGTCAATCAAATCATCAATGAAGCTCAAAACATAAAAATAGATTTGATTGAAATTAGGGGACAAATCATATGTAATTATAAATACAACTTGAAAATGATTTACCTATCAAAGTGATGCAAGTTGTGAAACTTTAAAACAATAATACACATATGATTTGTAATGATGTTGAATCCAAAACATAAGATACATTTGAGAGAGATTTTCTTATGATGGAAAAACAACACCCAAAGATTCAACAAAGTATATGAATCATGTTACATCTTTCATTAACATGATCTACTTAGATTTACCAATAAAGTACTACTTTGATGAATCAATGGTGATGTATCCAAAACAATAGATCTATTCAAAATATAGAATATGCTAAGGATACAACATATCATATATTAACATGTTACAAAGATTTACCAATGATAAAACAAAACATGAAAACATATGATTTGTAAAGAAGTTGAATCCAAAACATAAGTTAGTTTTGAGAGAGATGTTCTTATGATGGAAAACAACAACCAAAGATTCAACCAAGTATATGGATCATGTTACATATGATTTACCAAAGTTCTTTCATTAACATGATCTACTTTGATTTACCAATTCAAGTACTACTTGGATTGAATCATGTGATGTTATATCCAAAACAATAAATCAACTCAAAACATAAAATATGTTAAGGACACAACACAAACATAGTTTAACATGCTAGAAATGATTTACCAAAAATAAAACAAGAGCATGCAAACATATGATTAAGAAAGGAAGAGCCTACTTGGTGGTTTAACTTCATTAATCCAAGCTTTAGCTTTCCTAATCTTCCCCTTCATCCCTTGGTTCTCTTCCCTTTTGATATGCCTCAAATCCTCTCAAGGAGGGGTTAAAAATTCCCAACTTTTGGCAAGGGAAAGAACTCATATTTATAGGGAAAAGTGGCCAACGGCTAGTTCTCGGTCGACCGAGAAACAGGCCTCGGTCGACCGAGAACACACAACGGTCATATTTCTGACCGTTGGTGCTCCCAGGCAATTTTTGCCTGCAGTTGTCTCGGTCGACCGAGACCTGCCTCTCGGTCGACCGACGACACTGCCGGGACAACCCCCCTTTTGACAAAAAATCCAACTTTTGTCATTTCAAAGTTATTTCTTTGGGGGACCTTTTGGCCACTAAATCAAGCTTGGAAAACATGTTTTAAAGATTCTAATGGTTTTTAAAACATGACATAAAAAGCCTAAAAAGATTCAAAACTTTTAAAACAAAGGCTTGCTTGATTTCTTGAAAACTCTTTTCTAAATCAAATGCATCCAAGATGAAAAAACAAATCATGCATAAATCAATACTTTTACAAATCTTAAAAGCAATGCATGAATAAAACAAGATTTCAAGTTTATTTAAAACCAATGCAAGTGTGTAAATCAAATGATGCTTTGAATGATAATGCATCCATCAAATTGCAATCTAGAAAATTCCTAACAATCTCCCCCTTTGCAATTTGATGGCAAACACACTCACCACTGACAATACACACTTAGTCTTCAGCTCCCCCTCAGCTGGACAAGGCTTGAAATCTTCTTGGATGCTTCTTCTCATAGCTTGGGCTCTTGGACTTCAATCTTCATGATGCTTGGAGCTTGATCAACCTTCAAGCTTTCTTTCTTCTTTCTTTCTTTATCCAAGCATCTTCTTTAGCTCCAAGCTTCTTTCTTCTATTAGCTCTCCCCCTTTGACCATGCCTCTTTCTCCCTTTGGCAAGGTATGCATTCTCTCCCTTTGTAGAAGATCATACATAACTCTCCCCTTTGGAAGCTTGGACTTTCTCTTCACCCTTTTGAGAACTTGCATAATTTCTCCCCCTTTGCCATTAAATTGCAAAGGTACCTACACACATGAAACAAGGAAAATACCATTAGTAGCACCTGTTAACAAATGAAATCGAAGATGAAATCCATAACAGGCTATCATGTGAGGTAGTAGTCTCTAAGGGTTCAAAGGCAATCCTAGGGTCAATTTGATCACAACTAATACTTCCTATGAAGGTTTACACTCCCCCTCAATCCATTCTCTTCTTTTGTCAAACTTTTGACAAAGATTTAACTATTAGGTACAAGAAGAAGATGGTTTAACCAAGTGAGGGTCAACTTCAAAGAAAGGATTAGATTCATTTAACTATCAAGCTCATATGATCAAATTGCCAAAAGAAAGCAAGGTCTATGGGAAAAGCCATCATGGATATCAATTGGAAAGACAAAGAATACCAATTGAGATTTAGGATATGACTATTTAAATCAATCACTCTAAAATGGATTTAAAAATATACCTATTAGGAAAAATCCAAATTAGAGCTATCCATGATATGGGGTTTACTCAAACATAGCATCAATCAATATTACTTATGAAAATCATATGCTATGTAAGATTTTGAAAATCATTTCATTCAATCAATAAATATGACTTATTAAGGTGCATGAAAGAGTGAAATGGAATTCAAACATGAAGCCAACCTCAACTAATAACCAACCAATATTATGAACACATAAACATGGTGGTCATGAGATATACCTATATGAGCAAAGAGAGGTGGCAACATGAGCATAATGATGCTAATGGTGTGTGACATGGAACAACCATATTACTTATCAAGTTCAATCCAATGCACACAAGATTTATCACATTCACAAGAAATCAAATCAATCAAACATTATACCAATTGAATCCAATTGAATTTGATAACATGATAAAGAGCAAGAATGTGACAAAATTCCATCAAGCATCATAAATGCATATTCATCACTTTTAAAGATATAACTATAGAGCATAGTGATGAACAAGGTAAATTGCAATGCAAGAGGATATTACTTTGTAATGCATGCAATTTAAAAGTGACTAACTCATATGAATTCAACATCTAAGTTATCCATCAAACACATAGAAATATGAGGAATGGATTTCAAAGAGTTTCATATGAGCAAGATCACTACTATGAAGTTGAAACATGTATAAAGATGACATCATTTAGAAAATACACATGAATCAACATCATAACCATCCAAAAAGAATATAACTAGAAAGTATAGAGGATGGATTTTAGTTCAAGTATGGTTTCTACAAATCTAATAGATAACACAACCATACATAGAACAATTTGACATTTGCATAGAGAGGATCAATCAACATTCAAGATCTAACTCATACCAATCATCCAAAAAGGAATATAACTATTTAAGCACAAGAAGGTATGAAGTTAAAGGAATCAATCTATCATGTAACATCTCCACTCTTAGCAAATGTACTAATGCTTACAATGCAATGGAAAAGGATATGAGGTTTAAACCAAATGAACTTAGCACATAAAATCACATATGTACTTAAAAAGCTCAAATACAAGATTTTACTATAAAGCACATAAACAATCATCAAAATGCATTAATGAGAATATACCAAGTTAGGCACAAACATGCAAATCAATGAAACATATCCAACCATGCAATGTAAGTCAACAAAATCAATTTGCATAAAGAATGTAACTAATAGAGCAAAGATGCAAATAGATTGTAAAAATTATTTCCTTTCAAATGATATAATCATAAATAGGCACAAGGAAATAAATTCAAGGAAAATGCTTCTAAAAATACAACCAATAAGGCTTAGAACATTTTCCAAAGTTTCTCAAATCACTACAATTTATGAAATTCCAACAAAGAATCATTTATAGAATTAAGAGCAAGTGATTTTGAAAAACAAGAAGTGTACTATTGTAAAGTTTTCAAATTATAAAACAATAGACACTTACTAAGTTTCCATACCAAGAGATATAACTTTGAAAACTCAATGGAAAACTAAAATAGCTTCAAATCATTTGATTTACAAAAAGGATGTAACTATGACAAACATCAAATGATTTTACAACATCAATTGATCATGAAAAACTAGCTATGAAAGCATTTGTAATCACAATCAATTGATCATGAATAGATATGCACTACAAGAAATATAACTATATGATCAAAATGCAAATCCATCATGAAAAGGTTGCAATCAAAGGATTTTGAAAACCATGAGATATAACTATAAAAGTTCATGAAGACAAAATCAAATGATCACAAAGAAACATTGCATTTTAAAAGATGTGACTATAAAGAAACAAAATGCAAATGTAACATGACCAACAAAAGGATATAACTAAAAAGCATAGGTTGGTCTAGGGGTATCAAGGCCTAAGGTTACTCAAATAGTCTACCTTTGAAAATTCACCTAAAGCCTTGAAAAGGTTGTCCATGAGAGAACACTTTGAGGACTCACCAACTCTAGAAGATATAACTTGGAAAAGTCTAAGAGTGGTGCAATGAGGCTAGGGAAATTCATTTTCAACCATAGTGGAAATCTTTAAAAAGATATGCAATAAATCACAACACTAGGGTCCAAATCTAGCAAGGATCAACTCCGGGTTGTTAAGCCCTAAAATGGAGTAACCCGCTCTGATACCACTTGTAAGTCCATGGGGATCCGAACCCTAGAGGGGGGGTGAATAGGGTGAGCTTCTTTTATGACCAATTTTAACAATTTTAACTTCTTTAAAACAAACTAGTCATAAGTGATGATTATCAAACAATATGCGGAAGCTAATAAAAACAATCACCACAAAGCAAGCACCATCACACAAGTATTTATAGTGGTTCGGCCTCAATGCCTACATCCACTACCGGCTTGTGATCCAACACCCCACCGGATTTCCACTATTTATGCTTTTCAATAGGCTAAGCAATAACCTTTACAATATGCTTTCCAAGGCTAAGCAATAACCTTACAATGATGTTTTTCAAGGCTTAACATCAACCTATACAAGATGCTTTTAAAGGCTAAGCAATAACCTCTTCAATGATGTTTTTCAAGGCTTAACATCAACCTATACAAGATGCTTTTAAAGGCTAAGCAATAACCTCTTCAACCACAAGGTTGGTTATCTCACTAATTAGTGTCTAACATACACTTGATGGAGATTCAATTTAGCTCATTACAATGCCTCTTAAATAGGCGGATATGGAAGTGAAAATCTAATACACACTCACACTATGAATGCAAAGATGAAAACAAATGAAGTGTGTGTGTGTGGTCCTCAATCATTATGAAAATGAAAGTTCATAAATGTATGCCTAAGGCTTTTGAAAGTTTTAGCTCATAAAACATTTATGATTGAGGAAGTAATGCAATCACATGTTAAAAGTAACAACTTGTTAATGATATCAAAGTTACACAAGTTGTATGAAATGGATTAGCTCTAAACATGTGATGCATAGGGATGTCAATCAAATCATCAATGAAGCTCAAAACATAAAAATAGATTTGATTGAAATTAGGGGACAAATCATATGTAATTATAAATACAACTTGAAAATGATTTACCTATCAAAGTGATGCAAGTTGTGAAACTTTAAAACAATAATACACATATGATTTGTAATGATGTTGAATCCAAAACATAAGATACATTTGAGAGAGATTTTCTTATGATGGAAAAACAACACCCAAAGATTCAACAAAGTATATGAATCATGTTACATCTTTCATTAACATGATCTACTTAGATTTACCAATAAAGTACTACTTTGATGAATCAATGGTGATGTATCCAAAACAATAGATCTATTCAAAATATAGAATATGCTAAGGATACAACATATCATATATTAACATGTTACAAAGATTTACCAATGATAAAACAAAACATGAAAACATATGATTTGTAAAGAAGTTGAATCCAAAACATAAGTTAGTTTTGAGAGAGATGTTCTTATGATGGAAAACAACAACCAAAGATTCAACCAAGTATATGGATCATGTTACATATGATTTACCAAAGTTCTTTCATTAACATGATCTACTTTGATTTACCAATTCAAGTACTACTTGGATTGAATCATGTGATGTTATATCCAAAACAATAAATCAACTCAAAACATAAAATATGTTAAGGACACAACACAAACATAGTTTAACATGCTAGAAATGATTTACCAAAAATAAAACAAGAGCATGCAAACATATGATTAAGAAAGGAAGAGCCTACTTGGTGGTTTAACTTCATTAATCCAAGCTTTAGCTTTCCTAATCTTCCCCTTCATCCCTTGGTTCTCTTCCCTTTTGATATGCCTCAAATCCTCTCAAGGAGGGGTTAAAAATTCCCAACTTTTGGCAAGGGAAAGAACTCATATTTATAGGGAAAAGTGGCCAACGGCTAGTTCTCGGTCGACCGAGAAACAGGCCTCGGTCGACCGAGAACACACAACGGTCATATTTCTGACCGTTGGTGCTCCCAGGCAATTTTTGCCTGCAGTTGTCTCGGTCGACCGAGACCTGCCTCTCGGTCGACCGACGACACTGCCGGGACAACCCCCCTTTTGACAAAAAATCCAACTTTTGTCATTTCAAAGTTATTTCTTTGGGGGACCTTTTGGCCACTAAATCAAGCTTGGAAAACATGTTTTAAAGATTCTAATGGTTTTTAAAACATGACATAAAAAGCCTAAAAAGATTCAAAACTTTTAAAACAAAGGCTTGCTTGATTTCTTGAAAACTCTTTTCTAAATCAAATGCATCCAAGATGAAAAAACAAATCATGCATAAATCAATACTTTTACAAATCTTAAAAGCAATGCATGAATAAAACAAGATTTCAAGTTTATTTAAAACCAATGCAAGTGTGTAAATCAAATGATGCTTTGAATGATAATGCATCCATCAAATTGCAATCTAGAAAATTCCTAACAATCTCCCCCTTTGCAATTTGATGGCAAACACACTCACCACTGACAATACACACTTAGTCTTCAGCTCCCCCTCAGCTGGACAAGGCTTGAAATCTTCTTGGATGCTTCTTCTCATAGCTTGGGCTCTTGGACTTCAATCTTCATGATGCTTGGAGCTTGATCAACCTTCAAGCTTTCTTTCTTCTTTCTTTCTTTATCCAAGCATCTTCTTTAGCTCCAAGCTTCTTTCTTCTATTAGCTCTCCCCCTTTGACCATGCCTCTTTCTCCCTTTGGCAAGGTATGCATTCTCTCCCTTTGTAGAAGATCATACATAACTCTCCCCTTTGGAAGCTTGGACTTTCTCTTCACCCTTTTGAGAACTTGCATAATTTCTCCCCCTTTGCCATTAAATTGCAAAGGTACCTACACACATGAAACAAGGAAAATACCATTAGTAGCACCTGTTAACAAATGAAATCGAAGATGAAATCCATAACAGGCTATCATGTGAGGTAGTAGTCTCTAAGGGTTCAAAGGCAATCCTAGGGTCAATTTGATCACAACTAATACTTCCTATGAAGGTTTACACTCCCCCTCAATCCATTCTCTTCTTTTGTCAAACTTTTGACAAAGATTTAACTATTAGGTACAAGAAGAAGATGGTTTAACCAAGTGAGGGTCAACTTCAAAGAAAGGATTAGATTCATTTAACTATCAAGCTCATATGATCAAATTGCCAAAAGAAAGCAAGGTCTATGGGAAAAGCCATCATGGATATCAATTGGAAAGACAAAGAATACCAATTGAGATTTAGGATATGACTATTTAAATCAATCACTCTAAAATGGATTTAAAAATATACCTATTAGGAAAAATCCAAATTAGAGCTATCCATGATATGGGGTTTACTCAAACATAGCATCAATCAATATTACTTATGAAAATCATATGCTATGTAAGATTTTGAAAATCATTTCATTCAATCAATAAATATGACTTATTAAGGTGCATGAAAGAGTGAAATGGAATTCAAACATGAAGCCAACCTCAACTAATAACCAACCAATATTATGAACACATAAACATGGTGGTCATGAGATATACCTATATGAGCAAAGAGAGGTGGCAACATGAGCATAATGATGCTAATGGTGTGTGACATGGAACAACCATATTACTTATCAAGTTCAATCCAATGCACACAAGATTTATCACATTCACAAGAAATCAAATCAATCAAACATTATACCAATTGAATCCAATTGAATTTGATAACATGATAAAGAGCAAGAATGTGACAAAATTCCATCAAGCATCATAAATGCATATTCATCACTTTTAAAGATATAACTATAGAGCATAGTGATGAACAAGGTAAATTGCAATGCAAGAGGATATTACTTTGTAATGCATGCAATTTAAAAGTGACTAACTCATATGAATTCAACATCTAAGTTATCCATCAAACACATAGAAATATGAGGAATGGATTTCAAAGAGTTTCATATGAGCAAGATCACTACTATGAAGTTGAAACATGTATAAAGATGACATCATTTAGAAAATACACATGAATCAACATCATAACCATCCAAAAAGAATATAACTAGAAAGTATAGAGGATGGATTTTAGTTCAAGTATGGTTTCTACAAATCTAATAGATAACACAACCATACATAGAACAATTTGACATTTGCATAGAGAGGATCAATCAACATTCAAGATCTAACTCATACCAATCATCCAAAAAGGAATATAACTATTTAAGCACAAGAAGGTATGAAGTTAAAGGAATCAATCTATCATGTAACATCTCCACTCTTAGCAAATGTACTAATGCTTACAATGCAATGGAAAAGGATATGAGGTTTAAACCAAATGAACTTAGCACATAAAATCACATATGTACTTAAAAAGCTCAAATACAAGATTTTACTATAAAGCACATAAACAATCATCAAAATGCATTAATGAGAATATACCAAGTTAGGCACAAACATGCAAATCAATGAAACATATCCAACCATGCAATGTAAGTCAACAAAATCAATTTGCATAAAGAATGTAACTAATAGAGCAAAGATGCAAATAGATTGTAAAAATTATTTCCTTTCAAATGATATAATCATAAATAGGCACAAGGAAATAAATTCAAGGAAAATGCTTCTAAAAATACAACCAATAAGGCTTAGAACATTTTCCAAAGTTTCTCAAATCACTACAATTTATGAAATTCCAACAAAGAATCATTTATAGAATTAAGAGCAAGTGATTTTGAAAAACAAGAAGTGTACTATTGTAAAGTTTTCAAATTATAAAACAATAGACACTTACTAAGTTTCCATACCAAGAGATATAACTTTGAAAACTCAATGGAAAACTAAAATAGCTTCAAATCATTTGATTTACAAAAAGGATGTAACTATGACAAACATCAAATGATTTTACAACATCAATTGATCATGAAAAACTAGCTATGAAAGCATTTGTAATCACAATCAATTGATCATGAATAGATATGCACTACAAGAAATATAACTATATGATCAAAATGCAAATCCATCATGAAAAGGTTGCAATCAAAGGATTTTGAAAACCATGAGATATAACTATAAAAGTTCATGAAGACAAAATCAAATGATCACAAAGAAACATTGCATTTTAAAAGATGTGACTATAAAGAAACAAAATGCAAATGTAACATGACCAACAAAAGGATATAACTAAAAAGCATAGGTTGGTCTAGGGGTATCAAGGCCTAAGGTTACTCAAATAGTCTACCTTTGAAAATTCACCTAAAGCCTTGAAAAGGTTGTCCATGAGAGAACACTTTGAGGACTCACCAACTCTAGAAGATATAACTTGGAAAAGTCTAAGAGTGGTGCAATGAGGCTAGGGAAATTCATTTTCAACCATAGTGGAAATCTTTAAAAAGATATGCAATAAATCACAACACTAGGGTCCAAATCTAGCAAGGATCAACTCCGGGTTGTTAAGCCCTAAAATGGAGTAACCCGCTCTGATACCACTTGTAAGTCCATGGGGATCCGAACCCTAGAGGGGGGGTGAATAGGGTGAGCTTCTTTTATGACCAATTTTAACAATTTTAACTTCTTTAAAACAAACTAGTCATAAGTGATGATTATCAAACAATATGCGGAAGCTAATAAAAACAATCACCACAAAGCAAGCACCATCACACAAGTATTTATAGTGGTTCGGCCTCAATGCCTACATCCACTACCGGCTTGTGATCCAACACCCCACCGGATTTCCACTATTTATGCTTTTCAATAGGCTAAGCAATAACCTTTACAATATGCTTTCCAAGGCTAAGCAATAACCTTACAATGATGTTTTTCAAGGCTTAACATCAACCTATACAAGATGCTTTTAAAGGCTAAGCAATAACCTCTTCAATGATGTTTTTCAAGGCTTAACATCAACCTATACAAGATGCTTTTAAAGGCTAAGCAATAACCTCTTCAACCACAAGGTTGGTTATCTCACTAATTAGTGTCTAACATACACTTGATGGAGATTCAATTTAGCTCATTACAATGCCTCTTAAATAGGCGGATATGGAAGTGAAAATCTAATACACACTCACACTATGAATGCAAAGATGAAAACAAATGAAGTGTGTGTGTGTGGTCCTCAATCATTATGAAAATGAAAGTTCATAAATGTATGCCTAAGGCTTTTGAAAGTTTTAGCTCATAAAACATTTATGATTGAGGAAGTAATGCAATCACATGTTAAAAGTAACAACTTGTTAATGATATCAAAGTTACACAAGTTGTATGAAATGGATTAGCTCTAAACATGTGATGCATAGGGATGTCAATCAAATCATCAATGAAGCTCAAAACATAAAAATAGATTTGATTGAAATTAGGGGACAAATCATATGTAATTATAAATACAACTTGAAAATGATTTACCTATCAAAGTGATGCAAGTTGTGAAACTTTAAAACAATAATACACATATGATTTGTAATGATGTTGAATCCAAAACATAAGATACATTTGAGAGAGATTTTCTTATGATGGAAAAACAACACCCAAAGATTCAACAAAGTATATGAATCATGTTACATCTTTCATTAACATGATCTACTTAGATTTACCAATAAAGTACTACTTTGATGAATCAATGGTGATGTATCCAAAACAATAGATCTATTCAAAATATAGAATATGCTAAGGATACAACATATCATATATTAACATGTTACAAAGATTTACCAATGATAAAACAAAACATGAAAACATATGATTTGTAAAGAAGTTGAATCCAAAACATAAGTTAGTTTTGAGAGAGATGTTCTTATGATGGAAAACAACAACCAAAGATTCAACCAAGTATATGGATCATGTTACATATGATTTACCAAAGTTCTTTCATTAACATGATCTACTTTGATTTACCAATTCAAGTACTACTTGGATTGAATCATGTGATGTTATATCCAAAACAATAAATCAACTCAAAACATAAAATATGTTAAGGACACAACACAAACATAGTTTAACATGCTAGAAATGATTTACCAAAAATAAAACAAGAGCATGCAAACATATGATTAAGAAAGGAAGAGCCTACTTGGTGGTTTAACTTCATTAATCCAAGCTTTAGCTTTCCTAATCTTCCCCTTCATCCCTTGGTTCTCTTCCCTTTTGATATGCCTCAAATCCTCTCAAGGAGGGGTTAAAAATTCCCAACTTTTGGCAAGGGAAAGAACTCATATTTATAGGGAAAAGTGGCCAACGGCTAGTTCTCGGTCGACCGAGAAACAGGCCTCGGTCGACCGAGAACACACAACGGTCATATTTCTGACCGTTGGTGCTCCCAGGCAATTTTTGCCTGCAGTTGTCTCGGTCGACCGAGACCTGCCTCTCGGTCGACCGACGACACTGCCGGGACAACCCCCCTTTTGACAAAAAATCCAACTTTTGTCATTTCAAAGTTATTTCTTTGGGGGACCTTTTGGCCACTAAATCAAGCTTGGAAAACATGTTTTAAAGATTCTAATGGTTTTTAAAACATGACATAAAAAGCCTAAAAAGATTCAAAACTTTTAAAACAAAGGCTTGCTTGATTTCTTGAAAACTCTTTTCTAAATCAAATGCATCCAAGATGAAAAAACAAATCATGCATAAATCAATACTTTTACAAATCTTAAAAGCAATGCATGAATAAAACAAGATTTCAAGTTTATTTAAAACCAATGCAAGTGTGTAAATCAAATGATGCTTTGAATGATAATGCATCCATCAAATTGCAATCTAGAAAATTCCTAACAATGCCCCACTCCAGTCCCCTCTTGTCTGTCCCTTTGTCCCCAGCAATCCATGACCAGGTGAAAAATAACCATGTGTTGAAGGTCAGGAATCAAATGCCACATTCATTAGGACAAGAAAATGACTTGTGGAAGGTAAAACCAAATTTTCCTTTGGCATAGTCTTTGATGACAGGCCACAGTAGCCCTTTGACAGCCCTAATGACTAGATTGCATTCAGGTCAAGTTGAGCACTATAATTAACATGTATAGACTTGGACTAAACCCAACTCATTTATTGATTGACTTGAAATATCAACCCAGAAGCTAAAAGGATTGACCCAATTCAATATAAACATGCCAATAGCATGTTAGGTTGGAAGACCATTTTACAGTTAGTCTGCATGAAGAATTTCAGTAAAACTACAATAAACCCAGATGCAACTAGACACTACCAACTAACCCAACTCAAGCAGAGAAGAAAATCTGACATGAACAAGAAAACATGATAGAACTCCACTGAGATTCTCAGAGACTTCAGAGCTGCTAAACAACAATCATCAGAGCACCCATAAGAAGAAAAAAAGAAAAGAAGCATGAACTTGCTAAAACTACAGAGAGAATCAATGCAATAAATTCAAGAGAATATAGAAACTATGGTGGAAGATGCCAGCAGAACACTTTGTTATTAGAATTTCATTTTCTTTTATTTTGGAAAAAAGAGAGAAAGCAATTGGTTTTTAAACCCAAATAATGATTTTAACATGTTCAACAAGGATTAAACATACCATCACGTCCTCTGATGCTCGATCCACGAGCTGCCCATCTCGGCGTGTATGAGTAATTCGGAACACTTCCATCCGGTCCGGCACCTGACCATTGGGATCTCGTGCCCGCTATAATCATTTAAAATAGTTAGATTAAAAACATCTTATACCAAATTTTACAATCCACAAACCAAATTCCTACAAAACCGACGAAATCAGATTCACGACAGAAATGTCAACATATGAAAAAAAAATCTTATACCTTGAGCTGTTGGAGGAAGAGAATGGAGGATGCATGAGCAGGGAAACCTTGGATGAATCTGAGCCCTCGATCGAGGAAATTAATAGTACCATCATCACATCCGACGATGATTTTCCCTCTCCCGCTCGAACAACACTCGATCTTTCCCTCTACTTCGTTTGGGATCGAGGATTTCCCTGAGGATTTCTCCTCGAAGAACTCAAATTTCCTCCACTGGTACATTCTTCGTGCCTATTTCGAAGAGATTTCGAGATTTCCAATCGGATCGCAGAAAAGTAGATTTCTCAAAACCCTAGAAATCGAGTTCGCATTTGTGAGAGAGAGAGAGAGAGAGAGAGAGAGAGAGAGAGAGAGAGAGAGAGATGGTGGGACTGTTTTCGTTTTCTTCCGTTTGGAGTCGTTCTGCAGCAGAAGGGAAACGGGAAAGAAAAGGTGAACTCAGTGAGTGAGTAGAAGAATGTGAAGGAAGCCAAGCAGAGATTGAGCTTGGCCCAAGCTCAGGTCTTTGGCTTCTGCTTCTTCTTTTCTGATGTCGATCAGGTCTGCAACCTCGAAGCTGCTGGAAGCTCCAAACAAATCAACCAATGTGTAGATTAGGGTTTTGGAGAAGAGATCTCAGAGATTAGAGATTAGGGTTTTGGGGAAGAAGAAAAGAGGCGTGGATGTGCATGCGATGAGGCTGGGTTTTGGTAGGGTTATATGTGTATAATATATGTATTATGTATAGTGACATAATATGTTTTCTACTGCAATATGTATTATGTATAATACATATTATGTATAGTGGCATAATATATTTTCTGCTACTATTTGTATCAATGTATATGTATTTCCTATACATTTACAGTGGCATAATATATTTTCTACTGCTATATGTATTATATATTTAGATGTAGTGACGGACTATACTTTCCACTGCTATACATTAATAAATGTATGTGTTTATAGTGGCATAATATATTTTCTGCTGCTATACGTATGTACTTAGATGTAGATGTGGCGACGGAATATACATTACGCTGCTATACGTAAGTGTTTATAGTGGCATAATACATTTTCCGCTGCTATACGTATGTATTTAGATATAGATGTAGCGACGAAATATACGTTCCGCTGCTATATGTAAGTGTTTATAGTGGCATAACACATTTTCCGCTGCTATATGTATGTATGAATACGGTTATAGCAGCAAAATACAATTTCAGCTGCTGAATGTATAGTAATACTTAGATGTAGTGACGGATACATAAACTGCCACTATAAACTGCCACTAATTGTCACTTTTCTTGTAGTGTCTTGAAGTCTACATGTGCTGAACCAGTTCTGAAACCATACTTTCTTGGTCAAAATCCTGATCAAGTTCTGAAACTTTACAAGTGCTCCTCCTTCCTTGTTGTATTCTGAAATTTTGTTAGTTCTTGAAGAGTGTTCTGGAAAATTTGTCCTTTAATTTGTCTAAATTCAGTAATTTCAGTTCTTGAGTCCTGTACTACATTAATCAAGTTCTGAAATTTTGTTTCGGTTGCATATGTACTGTTTTAATTCTTTTTCAGGTTGCTCTTTTGTAGTGTATGCGACGAAATCAAAATCTGAATTTGGTGCCTTTAGATCCAGAGATAGAATGTACTCTTCGTAGGTTGAAAAAAGAGAAGAAACAACAATCTAAGTTTGAAATTACAGAAATGGAGGAAAAAGCCAATAGGTCCTTGGGTGACTATGCGGTTCCTTTGGTCACGGGTGCTACTTCTAGCATAAGAAGGCCAGCCATACAAGCCAACAATTTCGAGATCAAGCCAGCCATAATTCAAATGGTGGCTTCAACCGTACAATTCAGTGGGTTGCCACATGACGATCCAAATGCTCACATCTCGAATTTCTTGGAGTTGTGTGACACATTCAAATACAATGGAGTCACGGATGATGCGGTTAGGCTAAGACTTTTTCCATTTTCCCTCCGTGACAAGGCAAAGGCTTGGCTAAATTCTCTTCCACATGGGATGAGTTAGCTAAGAAGTTTCTTGCGAAATTCTTTCCTCCCACAAAAACAGTGAAGATGCGCAATGACATCACCACATTTGCTCAACATGAGATGGAGTCACTTTATGAAGCATGGGAGAGGTACAAGGAGTTGTTGAGAAAATGCCCACATCATGGTTTACCACTTTGGATTCAGGTACAAACCTTTTACAATGGTTTGCAATCAGCCACATGCACAAGCATTGATGCGGCAGCAGGGGGTACATTGATGAAGAAATCACCCGAAGAAGCTTATGAGTTGGTAGAAGAAATGGTAACCAACAATTATCAATGGCCATCGGATCAGGTGCAACCAAAAAGGATCCAGGGAGTTCATGAATTAGATTCAATTTCTGCTTTAACAGCTCAAGTTGCTAATTTGTCTAAACAAATACAATCCATGAAGGTGCATGCTGTCCAGTCTACTAATATGGTTTGTGAATTTTGTGCAGGAAATCATATGGGAGTGGATTGTCAAGTAGGAAATCCGTTTAACGGCTAAGAGCAAGTGCACTATGTTTCAAACTACTCAAGGTAGAATAATCCATATTCCAACACTTACAACCCGGGATGGAGGAATCATCCAAATTTTTCATGGAATAATGCACAAAATTCAGCAAGGCAGCCACCAAGATTTCAGCAACAACAATAAGAAGAAAAATCGGGTCTAGAGAAGATGATGGCTCAATTTATTTCTAAGGTTGATTCGAAGTTGCAAGACCATGACAATGCACTTAAAAGAAGAGAATGAGCTAAAGAGCCAAGGAATTCCCATCAGGAATATTGAAAGGACAATGGGGCAGTTAGCAAACATGATGACCGAGAGAGCTTAAGGTTCACTGCCTAGTATAACAAAGAATAATCCAAGGGAACAAGTGCAAGCCATTACACTTAGGAGTGGAAAGGAGCTGAATCCTAACCCTAGGGCAGAACCCGAAAAAGAACAATCCCCTCATGACCGAAAAGTAGAAGTATCAAACCAGCCGAGGGAAGAAAAGAAGGAGGAGGAAGATGACTTTGTCCCGGGCAGAATCACATTTCCAGATAACCCAGCCCCTTATGTTCCTCCTATTCCATATCCTCAAAGACTTAGGAAAAATAAATTGGACAAGCAATTTGCAAAGTTTCTTGATATATTTAAGAAATTACATGTGAATATTCCTTTTGCAGATGCTTTGGAGCAGATGCCCAACTTGTTAGAAGTAGGTGGGCCATTCAGATAGGTTTCAAAACTTTTGACCCACTTGATGCAGGGATCAACTATCTAGAAGGCAACAAAACCCAATCCAGGATGCATTCCCTCAAGCTCATAAATCATGTACAACAATATATACTATCTAGAAGATAGAAAACATCACCTAAACATGCAACCACGAAATCTACAACATACAAGGATGTAGATTATACCTTTGGAGTTTTGTAGTGCTCTAATGGAGAATTTGAGTTCTTTCTTTGATGATGAACACCTTCACTAATCAAATCAGAATCTCCAACACCTTTTGATCTTCCATGCTATGACCCGTATTAGATCTCCTTTCTCAAGAAGATTGGTGGAAACTTCAAGAGAAAACCCAACTAGTAACTCCAAGGAACTAGAGGAGAAAGAGAGGAGAACTAGAAGAGGAAGAGAAGTTGTGCAACACTTGCACAAAGTGGTTGTGCTGGCTCTCCTTGTTATGCACGTCCAAGAGGGGTTAATTCCCCTTTTTATAGCCCTCAATTCCACCTCTTTTCCTATTTGAAATAGAAGTTTAACTCCCATTACAAAATAGTAACCTTCTCCCTTGCTAGTTGCCATAGAAGTCTTACTTCCACAACAATTAGTAGCTTTCTCCTTAAAATAGAAGTCCTACTTCCATTAATAATTAGTAACTTACTATTACCACTATTAGAAGTCTCACTTCAAATAGAAATAGTAACCTTCCTATTAGAGTTCAAGTAGAATTAGTATCTTTCTAATAACTTGGGATAGCGTGGGGACCGCTAGGGATTCCTTAGAAAGCTGGCTCCAACTGGGACACGCGACCCCACATCTCATGTGCAATCCGGGCCACAATTAATTGCAAATAACTCCACTATATAAATGCAATTGCACTCCAGTCTAAGGAATATATTACAATGAAGACCCTAAACTTCCTCAGTACCTATCCACCAAAATAGCTCCATATCTTATTATCCTTGAGCCCCAATTAATTATAATTATCATTTGGTACCGATCCAATTAACTCTTAATCGGAATAGGTGCGCACTTACCAATGATAAATCCATTAATTGGCACAAGGGGATATTAAAGATAGATTCCATCTTGACTATTGAATGTTCCCACAGCTCTACTACCACGTACCCAAATCACCGAGGTGTTGACCTACAATTGGCCTTACTCATTGGTGACTCAAAGCAAATGAATAGATAGAAACTTGAGTTCATTAATGTCTCAGGATTATGAGCTTATTGCTAGGGAATTATGAGAGCAGACCTTAAAGTAAAGACAATGTATATAAGGTGCTTCTCATGGTCCTTCAATACATCCAATGTACCAGCACCATGATCCAGAATCTTACATTCCGATGATCGAGATAAATCACACTATCTCATAGTGATCAAAGTGCTGCAACCTTGTCAGATGACATGCCCAATCTCATCACTGGTTCTGAAGATATTTAAGTATAAGATTTGCAATACATGTCTCCTGTATGTGGATCTCATCCATACACATGTATTATGATGAGAATGAAAAATGTTATATTTTTCTCCATTAATATTTAGTCCTTTGTACCTATTTGATGTCTAATTGCACTCATTATTCTTATATTTTGATTTAGGATGCAATTGGAGGGCTAAGCGCGAAACGAAGTTAATTGGGCAATTTTAGATGAATTTTCGCATCACTTCGCAAGCTGGGCATAACTCTCTCATCCGAGCTCCGGTGGAGACAATTCAAAATACCGTGGAATGTCTAAAGAAGGTGATCATATTTGATGCTGAATGGATGGAACTGATTCGGAACCGGGTCTTGTTTAGAGGAAATCAAGCAGAAGGGCATTATGGTAAATTTGAAGAAATCAGGAGTT